>JAQFVV010000479.1:0-272373 GCA_028023455.1 Epiperipatus broadwayi | reverse complement strand
AAAAATTTTCCGGTACAATATATATATATATTGTAACAATATTTTATAAATTAATATAAATATGTATTTGTAATTATTAAATTAATATAAAAGATATGTATTTGTAACTATAATTTATAACTATTTTAATATGTCACATTTGTAACCATAATAAATATTTAGATAGGGGAAATTATTAATTATTAGATATATGCCTATCCAATCTGTACCATTTGTAACTATATTAATTCATCATAGCATATATAAAGAAATTATAGAATCACTGTGCCACTTGAAAATATCAGCATTAAAGATTCTTGGTATTTATTTATATATTGGGGCAGTCATTTGAACAATAAAACATACTGGCCATTGCCATCTAATAAAATAATATTAAATATAGCAACTGAATAAAAGTACCCACTGTGAGATTCCTGGAGTGCCTTATGCTTATCTCCAATACTAGGTTCTTCTAACAAAGAATCCTTCCTATTCTTCTTTCCAAATATATAAGACCATTCATGGTCATATGCACACACGGGTGCTATTCATGACAACTTATAAAAAATATATTTTATAAAACTAATATTATGAAGTTGGAAAGGGATGATATCACTCTTTATTCAGTTTAGCTAAGTACATGTGTTTTCCCATGAGCATCACTAGATTGTTTTCAATCTAGATAAGTATCTATTTATAGTGTACTTGAGTTCAAACTCATTCAGTACATATTTATTACACATGACTTGGATGACTATTGAACAAAAATGATATTCTTACATTTTATCTATATTGATAAAATTACAAGATCCCAATATTACCAAAGTTTATACTATAGATCAAAGATTCTTATAGACATTGCTAGCTCATTAGCGTATATTGATGAACAGACATGTATAATCCTATTAATGGCTTCCAAACAAGCATGTGAAGACCATTATTGATATTGATGGCCATTTAACTAGATTATTTATCACAATAAAGGTAATAATGATGATGATGATAATAATATCATAATAATGATAATAATAGTGATATCATAATAATGATTATAATAGTGATGATGATACCAGCCATGGCTTATCAATAAACTCACAACAATAAATTCATCTTTATAAACTTATAGGCATCTATTAAAATTATCCTATTTCATACTGGGATTTAATAATACTAATGGTGATGATTGATCATCATGAATCTCTTTGCATAATATTCAATTTTCTATAAACCCCTATTTACTAAAACATATTCATTACGCTAAACATTAAATTTAATGATCATAATTTATTAATGATGATTGATGGCGATCATAACTTTTATATAGTATTATTTGAAACATTTTAAACTAACAACATGATATCCATCTTTGATGAGGATGATCTAAATTCATGGACACAACACAATTTTAGCTTTCTATGTTGAACTATAATTATCAAAATTTGGTTATTCTCAAGCATAATCCTTAAATACTTAAATATCAACATTCTAGTTTACCTATTATTTTGCGGACGCTTAATATTTGCAAGTGATTGCTCAATATATACGAATGGTAATACTTAATAACTGCGAGCAATGATGATGAATTAAAATGATAGAATTAAGACAAAAAAAAAATACAATATTCTTAATAATAACTCGGAAACCAATTAAGATATATAATTATATTTTATTAACACTACTACTCTTTCTTTCCTTCTTTAAAGTCAAATCGACAATTAAATAAATGGCTTATTAATATAAAAATTTATATAAGTATAAGCAAATAAACTTAATATATAGGTTTGTCATTTTTCTTGATATCTCAAAATAAGCTGACTTAAATCAATATTAGAAAAAAAAAAATACATATTCTATAAATGCTTATTTAAGACTTTTCTTACTCATCATATCATAAAATAAATTTCAGGTGAAACTTGTATATGTCATTTCATTTCCATTCAAATGTAATGCCCTACTTTTCAATTTACCATTTTAAACTAATCATATATATATAACCTATTCTTTGATGTGTTTGGATAAGCAGTTACACATTCACGCATTCGGTAATGTTAACATATATGTTTAAAATGTATACCCATAAATTACATATATAAAAATATCTTTTTCTTTTGCAACCTTATAGCGAAAGAAAATAAAATACATATATTAATTTTTAATATAAGATAAAATAAAAATAAAAAACATTATAAATGCATATATCTATAGGTTGCTCATTATCATTAACATCTGAAGAACAATTAAAAAAAAACATTTCAACATTACAATATATAATAAAAAAAAAACAAAAAAAATGAAAAATTTAAGTTTAAAGATTTAAACTATGTTTGTGCTATGTTGTGAGATATTGCAAATAACTATAGATAAACAAGTCTTTAATGTTTCTGTATCAAAAAAGAAAATTGCTTTGACCAGTAAATTAAGGTTTACTTTTAATAAGTAAAAGAATAAAATCGGTTAAAGAAAGTTCATATTTACCCGTCTACTTTTTACTTCTTATTAATGTCCTGAATTTGAATTTTCAGACTGCTTTTTTTTGCTCACCAACAACAACAACAACAACAAAAAAAAATTATTGCAGATACTTTTAAGATAATGCTGAATCAATTGACTTTGCTTGTTTCTTCAATTCCATTATTATTCACTGTTGATTGGCTTCCTTCTACCATTTAAAAAAAATTATTATAAGTACTTTGAATAAGTAGGTACCGGTGGATTTGCTTGTCTCTCTCCTTTAAAAAAAATAATTGCTGTTGACACTTTAGATGATTGAGGTAAATCAACAAAAATTTGATTTATGGCTTCAAACTTGGTTTTACATGGATGTTATAAATTTTCTTTTCCTCCTATTTCCTCTTCTCCATTCATTCGAAGGTAATGAGCTTTTAATAAGCCAGAAACTAGAAACAAAGCATTCCATATAGCTTGTGTGGTTGGCTTCAAAATCTATCATTTTGTTGGTTATTACTGGATACATGACTTCATAGACAGATCAGCGATTTTGACTCATTCTGTATTAACCAGGAAGCAGAAAAAATGGTTTAGCAATGCAGAGGTATAGTATTATGCATAACCAAATATGTTAATATCATTTTTTATATAATTATTACTAACTTCTAATAAATTCAATCTTGTTCCATTTCTCTCCTCTTCTTTTATATTGCTGGAAATTGCTTTATATAAATGCACATTTCATTTGCTCTTTTTTTCAACTTTCAAAGAGTGAGAAAAAAAAATTAAAGCGTTCACTCTCTTTTTAAAAAAAAAATCCGAGCTTACATTTCTGCTTAAGAATAATAACAAGGAAGGACCGACTGAGTTGAGTCTCAAAATAATAATCTGAGTGACTCTCTCTCTAAAAAAATTAATGACTAACTCATCATCTCTTTAAAAAAATTTAAGACTAACTGATCATCTCTCCAAAGAAATTTAAGACCAACTGATTAAAAAAATTGTTTCAATCATTTATATCGCGAATTTCAACCAAAGAAAAAAAAACATCTGGAAATCTTTATCTTAAAAGAAAAATCAAAGCTTCACAAGTTTGACGTCGGTCACAATCAATAAAGACTTAAAATTGATCGCTATCGTTATCTACATCAAAGCACCTCTTTTGTAAAAATAATCTTAAAATACAGATAACAACAAACCTGGAATCTATAGCCATCAGGAATAAGTGTAAAAGCATCTTTGTGTTTGTACAGATGTATTCATTGTTTCACACGTGTACATTTTTTATCTCCTAATCTAACAATCTTAATTGCCTTATTTCACACTTTTCTGATTTACTCTATTTTAACAAAATGAAAGTTAAATAAATTTAACACATATTATTTAATAAAAAAAATATTATATAATAAATCACAAAAAGAACTGCTTATTCATAATAATAAATCTATACATATAAATCTCTGTATGTATAAAAGAATAAAAAAAAATTTTTTAAATAATTGAATACTATATATATTTATTTTAAAATAATATATTTTGTGTTATATATTTTATTTTGTTAAAAGAGTTGATTTTTTATTTTACATTTGAAATTGTGATTATATAGGCATGATCTACACATTACCATGTTATAGGTAGAGTAATATTGTTAAAATTTATAATGGTTCTTAAATTTAACCTTAAATAAGTCATAAGCAAAAGCCTGACTGGGCACATCTGTTTTAACATAGCTTGATGAGATAATTTAAGTTGTCTCTAAGTAATAATATTTTCCAAAAATGTATAATTTTAGCAAAAAAAATTACTGAACTAAAACTATTGAAGTCATTAGGGTTTAAAATGATCAAGTTTAAGTAAAAACATCCTGCTAAAAAGTAACAGGAAGGTTTAAATGTATTAAGTTATAAAATTTCAAAGGGTGCTAATTGATTCTCCCACAGTAAGTAATCTTATTGACAGCAAGGTGTTCTAATCCTTGAATTATGTAATAGGCCATATTTCTTGCTGTAAATATTCTATTCTATAATTTTTTAAAGAAGTGTTGCTTACCAGAACCCATGGCAGTTTTCACTCTGACATGTCTGGCTAAATGACATAGGTTTGTCATTTCTCTGGTGGAAGATAGTGATCTCCATTCATCCCTACATGCCTGATGGCATGATCATAACTGAGAGGGGAACCTCTCATCAACCTTCTGTAAGAAGAAGACATATTAATCCAGACCACCTATCCCGAGGAGATGCCTACCATCTGATGTGCCTGCATTAGACTACCAAGAAGATTGGTAATATTATTTCCAAAGATGCAGTATTCTACAATTTAAACTTTAAATCTGTAATTTTAATATTAAGCTAGCTTATTTAATATAATGAACATTTAATCTTATTTTATAAAACTCTGTTAAAGTTAAATCTTTTATAAAGTAAAACTATGTAAAATAATTTATTCTTCTAATCTGTGAATAACTGCAATCAGTTATGACTTAAATTTTTTTAAACTGTGGTCATGCCGAGATTTATTGTTTTTGTTTTTTGCATTTGTCATAGCATCGGCCAGGATGCAAACCCACAACTGTCTGCAACCAACTACTTGCTTGCAATGTTGCAATGTGGCTGCGATGACCTCCTGGCTAACAATGCTTGACAAGATTTATTGTTTTAACTATTTTATCAGAATTTATTATATATGTTGTAATATGCCAATCTTTTGAAGCAGCGATACTAATTATTAATGATCTTTCAATGAAGATAATTAAAATCTTCATTTTAAATATTTTAAGAATGCTACTTCACATATTGAATCACTGTTTTGAAATCCTTTCACTACACACTCATTATTATCATTATATCATTGATTTTATAAATTGCATTTTATTTCATGAGGGTTTGCTTAGTCATTTATTATAACTTATGACTTTTTGATATCTGCTAGTTAGAAGTGATAGGATAGCTAGGGATGACATTAAAGTATATTTGTTAATGCCTGTCAAATATATATATTCCCTTCTTAATTACGATTATCTATATATGCAGATTCAGTATTTTAACTTAGATCATAATTTAATTTGAGCCCTTTTTGTTAGCATAGTTATAATGCTAGTTTAAGAACTGGGTTGTGTTAGTTTGGCAGACATAGATTATTCTGTTTTTAGACACAATTAATTAATTATACATATAGATAGTGGTCTTTTGGGTGTGCATTGCTAGTGTGTCTTTATAAAGTACACATTTGTACATTTACATTTTGCTGCACCTTTTAAAATGGGTTCACAGTAACCAGCTGTCCCATGTCTTAGTTCAGATATGACTATCTTTATTAGAACTGGAACATGAATGTCGACCATGTTTATAAAGCCAATCCGAGTTCCTGAACTTATCTGTTCATATATGAATTGCAGCAAACCATCTGGTCTCAGAGTACTGAGCATTTGATGCTGAAGTGTGAGTCACTCACATCTGCAGATTTTTTTTTAGTATTTTATGTAGCACCATACTATAAATATGCGAATCTAAAAGTAACCAGTTCTTTTCCTTCTTATTAATTAATTATTCAGCAATAGACTGAAACTCAAATCTTGACTACCAGGTTGAATCTGCATTATCTTGAGCTTATTTATTCACTCACACTGTTAATATATATTGTAATGGGATATATATATATGTTACATTCAAATTTAATAGTAATTTTTTTAATCTAATACAGAATTAAAAACAAACTGTCAAAATGCACAAATAACGAATTATTAATTTATTAATATGTTAGATTGATTGAAATATTAAAATAAGCTTTAAAAAAATAAATAAATTATAGAATCAAAGCAAAGATTCTAATCTTTAAATAAAATATATAATAAAAAGCCTTTTGATTTTAATAATAGCGAAGAGTTTTTAATCTTAAAAAGAAAAATTACAAACAGATCCTTAGGGCAAAATGACCATGGAAAAGAAAATGATTATGAAATAGAAACAAAAGACTTGCTTTTCCTGCCCAAAGATACGAACACAGACCTCAGTGGAAAAATTTACTTGGCCATAAACCCAAAATCTACTTGGCCACAAACTGAATTAACCAATAAAATATAAATAATGAAATATGTTTGATGAATCCGTGCATTCCAGAGATAAGGTGCCCGACGGCTATAAAAAGAAAAATCCAAAGGGAATAATTAGTTGGAGAGAATCAGAAAATTAAACTTTAAATTCAATTGTCTTTGTTGAAAGCAGAAAATTTTTAAAAAGCTATTGTCACCGTCACTAAGAATGTAGTCAGCGTCAATGGGCTTCCTTCGGTGCAGCCGGCCGAAGGTAGCTTTCCTATTCACAGATCGCAGGATAGAACCACTAGTGCTGTATGCAGAAATCTTCATAAATGCATCTTCATAAATCATCATCGCCCACAAGAAAGAGATCTTTTATAAATTCAGATCTTCATTGCAAAGGAACGAGCCCGGAGAAAGAAAGGAAAATATACATTATAAACAAAAAAACATTATAAACTCTTAATTTAAAATCTCAGAACTTTATTTTTCTTTAAAGATGATTTATAGAATGTTTTCTCTCTGAATCAAATCTAAACTCTACAAACTTTAAAAAATGTAAGTCTTATCAAAAATTGGAATGTAATCTTTTAAAATATGTGTTATATGTTTTCATTTATGCTAAGTGTAAGATCTGTTTGTAATGGGGCAGGGGTTTGCGATTGCAAACTTAAATTTAAAAAATAGAAACACATTGTTATTTGTGCATTATTAAATTTAAAAAGAAAAGTAGGTTATATAAATTTGCAGTAAAAAAATAAGTTAAAATATAAATGTTATCTTTAAAAATGATTTTAAAACCTTAATTAAACTAAAGATTTTTGTTTTGAATTAAATTAATAAAATGATTTAAATGTTAGTTGAGTGTAGATGGCTGCTAGACTAGTTTAAATATGTTACTTTTAAAGAGGGTTTTGATTTCTGACTATTTGTTTCATAGTTGTGTCAATGCTGGTGGAGAGATATATGGACGTTTATATCAATGTAATGTGAAGTGTGTTAGCACCTAGGGCGATGAGTCCACTGAATGCATGACCCCAAAAAGGTAGTCATATCATTGAAATGGATGCAGAGGTATTTCCTGCACCATTGACCCATTCCAGCTCTATGGATTTTGGATGATAAGCCAGCAAGATAAGACTGCTCTCCCATCCATACGTAGCGTTTCTTTTTATTATTTTATATGCATGTTTCTTTCGCCTGACAGATGCACATTCCTGCAGTATGAAGGCCATGTTTTCTTCAATAATATCATGCTGTTCAGATGCACATTCCTGTCTATGTGATTCTATGCTAACATGTTTACATTGCATTGGTTGCTGATATATATCTGGAAGCGAGTATTGGTGTGGCTGTGGATTTTTAGTCTGGAGTCAAGTGATTTGAAAATTTGTGAGTGCATCTAGGTAGCTCATCTATACTCAACATTCTAAAATTTAAAATTTAAAATTAAAAACAAAATAATAATGGAACAGAATAAAACAAATTTCTTCTTGTGTTATAAAAATTAATTTTTTTAAAGTTTGTGTGTTATTAATTATATACGTAAATAAAATCTTTTTTTTTGTAGTATTAATACTCAGTGATTGCTTTTTTTTATTCTTTATTATTAAAAATATATTTTAATTAAATATATAAGTTTCTGTGTCTACTTGAGCTAGTGACTAGGGCTGGCGGTCACGGTCTTAACAGCACGTATCTGTCAACATTATAAATTTTCTAGGTTCAAAGTAGCCTAGTGGCACTCCTTCGGCAGATGCGGTAAGACTGGGGAACTTCACTATCATCACCGACCATTATAATATATATATATTATAATGATCAGGGTTGATCTGGTATTTGGAGTCTCGCCATATCTGCCATATAAGGACACCACCAGGCCATTCGAACCTGGAAAAGTAGGCAGATATTTAAGATCCAATTTTATTTTATTATAGATTGTTAGCACATGTCACTAGCTCAAGGAGACAGAGATTTAATATAAAACTTCTTAAAAATGTATTTTTAATATCAAAAAAATAAAATATGCCACTTCCAGTAATAGCACACAAAAATTATTTATTAATGCACATATATAAATATTTGAAATTGAGGAATAAAATTTATCTTGTTTAGATTTTTATATTAATTTTAAATTATTTCGAGTAAGTCCACACAGATGGACATTTTAATAAATTTTACTTTACAATGTTGAGTATAGATAGGGTACATAGATTTCTCAGTTAAAAACTTTTCAAAACAATCATTCAATCTCAGACTAAAAGTTCGTAGCCAAACCAATGCCTGCTTCCAGATATACGAATGCAACCAATGCAATATGAAGATGCTAGCATAAAACCACACTGACAGGAATGTGCATCTGAATGTGATATTATTTGAAGGACATGATCCTCATCCAGTACAAGAATGTGTGTCTGTCTGGCGAAGGAATCATGTACATAATATTTAGGAGAAATGCTATGTATGGGAGAGAGCGGTCTATCTGCTGACTTATAGTACCTATCCATAGAGCTTTTTTAAAAGGGATCAATGTCGCAGGAAATACATCTGTGTACATTGCAATGCAATGACTGCACCTTTGGGTCATGCATTCAGTTGGGAACATTGCCCTGTATGCTAAACATGCTTCACATTACATTGATATAAACACCCATATCCCTCCACCAGCTTTGACCTAACTATGAGACAAATAGCTTGAAAACAAACACCTTCAAAATGAACATAAATGATTAAAATATAAAGTTATAAATTGAAAAATTGCTGAGGGAAATTTATAATAAAGCAAACCCAATGGCACTCATCATAAGGTGACACATTGGCAACAATAACTTAAAAAATAGACGAATAAATATATTTGGACACTCAGAATGAGGGGTCATATTTACCGATATATATATTTTAATCATATGAAAATTTAAAAAAAACTTAAACGTTAATTAATCTATGTAGCTATCTACATCCAACTTAAATTTAATACATTTTAGTTAACAGATAGAAATAAATAACTTAGTTAAATAGAAACATAAATAAATAAATAAAATGGAAATGATTGAAATAGCAAACTTATATAAAAATAAAAATTAATAATTGATTTAGAGTTCTATTCTTGGTCAGATAAGAGTCCATTTATTTATATTACTTTTTTTTTATGGATTGATTACTTATTGAAGATATATTTATTTAAAAAAAAGTTCAATTGGTAAAAGTTTATACTTTATGGATTCTGCAGATTTAGAGGTCCATCTTCATGATCACTTACATAGATTGTTTGTTCTTTTTTAAAATGAAGCCGCCTACTTGTCATTCCTTTTAGTCCATAACTGTCATAGGGAGGTCTCAGCTGGTTGTCAAGAAATCAAATCTATTGCAGACTCCTACATCGTGAAGTCTGCAATACAGCTATAGTTCATATGTAGATTCAAAGTCAGCTCTAAGAAAACAACAATTTTTTTTTTTTATATTTTTATTAGCCTCTTATCAGCATTTTTCTGGATCTATCAAGCAAGATGTCACTAATCCTAGAGTCTCTTTTTTGGTCTGTGCTGAAGCTTGGTGCTTCCATTGGTCAATCTTTAATTTCTTTCTCTTATCTGACCTTTATTATTTAAGTGCCCTAAGGGCCAGTTTGCTTTATATTTAATTAATAAAATAATCATTTCCATTTTATGATTAAAACATGATTTTTTTTAAATATTGAATCAAATTAACATTTTTTTTCATTGCTTTTAAATGAAAAATATTAATCTTTACATCTTTACTTTTTTACAAAAAAAATATTTTCAAATATTTTTTAAAAAAAGAAAGAAATAGTGTTAAAGTTTTCCATCTGTCTGACAATATATATGTTATCACAACTTTTTTAATTTAGGCTTTTAGTTTGTTTTGTTTTTTTTTTAAAAAAAAACAATTTTATTTGAGACTTTCCCTTTTATTTTAGTTTTAAAATAATGTAACACATATGTATACTGTTACAATATTGCTTGAGTTGGTTTTTTAGATCTAATGTCCCAACTCCTCACTGAAGAGACCCATAGGTCGAAACCGGTCTGGGGATGGGGACAATCCAAGATAAAAATGATTTGAATGCCTTCTCTTGTAGTAGCATTTATCATAAATAAAAAAAAAGCTTGTTTAGAGTTATTAGCATTCTCTTAATTTTATATATATATATAAATATACGAATGAACTAAAGGAAAAGTAAAAACAATAAAAACACAGAATTACTTCTCTATAAAACTGCTTTAATATTTCAAGCAGCAGACTAGTTTTCATCAGAATGCTTTCTGATGAAAGCCAGTCTGCTGGTTGAAATATTAAAGCAGTTTTATAGAGAAGTGTTTATATATATATTGTGCCCATTTTAATTTAGCCAGTAGCTCAATTTGTAATCAAGTGCATGAAAGGAAATATGGAACCAAAAATCATTATCACATTTTTATATAGGAAAGGAAGCTATAGGGCACCCAAGTTTAAATCTTACAGGGTCACATTCCTAAAGCCTAAGACAGAAGGAGAGTGGGGAAACAGTTATGGTATTTATTTGTTTGTGTGTTGATAAAACTCAAAAAGAGTAGTACATACCTTTTAATTATTCAATAGTTCTTTTTAAAAGTAAGGTTATAACACAGATAGGCAGTGTGTCTGTGGACAAGCTATTTAGTTGTCATTTTCATATTTCAAATATTAACTTTCTTCAAAATTAATCTACACTTACTAAATTCTGCTATTTTATTCTCTATTTTTATTTTGTTTGCTATGATTATAATTTGGGTTTAAAAGTTTTAAGGATTTAATTTTAGATATTAAAAGTATAGTTTTTAAGAAGCATTCAGATTATTTTAATAGGCCAGTTTTATAAATGATTTGGATGATAGAGTGTATGTATATTGCATAAATAAATCTACATTTACACATATTGAAAAAAAAGAACAAAAGAGACAATTCTGTTAAACTATTTTTTTTACTCAAAGGTTTTGGCTTCTTGTTTGTATCTGTATTTCTTAAGGCTCAGGAGTCCAGCTTAAAATCTTCACATCATATCAGAGAGAAGAGATGGAGTTTCATAGTAGTGCAAAATTTGTCATGATAGTGAAAAAAGGAAGAAATCATGTTATTGTGAATTTATTATTTTTTTTTACCAGTAGTTAAAAAAAATCACATCATCAGTCTAATTTAATGAGTTGGCTAAAAATAAAAATAAAAAAGAAATGTATAAAAAAGCCTGGAAAGTCAATTAGAAAAAAGAGTTTTAAATATTGAAACTGGAGAAAAGACAAGCTTTAAATTCTGCAAGATATCAATTTAAAATCATTTTTTTATATAAAATTTTTTTGAAGATTAATATGAATGAAATGGCAGGTTAAAAATCTATATATGTTTCATCTTGGGCTTGCTGACCCACCATTCAGCCAACACATCATATAAAAAAAGAAGTCTGAATCAAAAATATTCTACACCTGATGATTGATTGGGAGAAACTGACTGCTCATCCATATTTTAAATGGAAGAAAACATTCACCTGCATTTAAAAGCTGAATGAAAATAAATATGTTGATAAGTATTAAACCAAGCAAGTTCAGATTCCAGTGACAGTTTAAGCCCCAACAAAATTATAAATATGAGAACAACAGATATCCTCCATCTACTAGAAGAATTATGCCGAACATGAAAAGAAGAAACAGTTCCAGTGCCCAATGGTTCTTACTGAAGCAACTAACTTCATCATCATCATCACCATGAAAAAATTACAAGCCTCAAGTCAAGCAAAGAAAGACTGTTCCCAGTGAACCATGGAAATTGGTCATATATCCCTGGTACAGATTGGTATGTGTTTGCTGCAAAATGTAGAGACATTTCACAAGCTGAGTTTGAACTCTTGGAAGCCTCAACAAAATAAAAGGGACTGGTAATATGAATTTTCATTATATATTTTTCTTTTATGATATCAGGGACTATTAGTAAAATTTTTAGCAATAAAATTTGGTCTCTTCTTATGTCTGAACTTTGAAAACTAAAATCTAGTAAAACCAAGGATTTCTTCAGTAATAATAGCTATAATCTTACCCACTTATTGATGAATTTTGTTTTCTAAAGGATATTATGGTATATTAATCTAAAATTATGAAATGTTTGTTGATATGTAAAAGATTTTTTTTTGCATTATTATTTGTTTTTAAATAATACTTGAATTGTACTGGGGATCAACACACACATGCATGGTAATATAACAATAGTTGCCACATGTATATAATTGCATATGAATGTGAGAATAATAGACATATAGCATTTAAAAATATTAGATTATGCTTTTTTTTTAGTTAATGAGTAGCAAACTCGATAGATTAGAGGGGGAGATAAGTAATTCAAAACTTGTTTCTGGAAATCTTTTTTCTTTTCGATTTGACTAACATTTTTTTTCATTAATCATTCTATTTTATATGTTAACTTTAGATGTAGTATGTGTGCACAAAGAGTGTTTTTTATATGAAATATTTTTCTTGTGGATCTAAAATTTTAGCAATTTGTTATCCAAATTGATATATACTATATTATCATAAATGTTGGATATTGTCATTATGGGAAAGGGGGAAGAATTTAATATTAATCTTATGAGTTCAATATAATCACTTATTATTATTAGTCATATAAATTTTCATTTTTATCTTTAAATTGTATGTATATGTTAGTAATGCAGTAATAAATGTTAATTTGTTTTATTAAATGAGGTTTATATTTTTATTAAGAGTATTCTTTATTAGTTGTAATTATTCATCATCACTGGTGAATATTAACTGTTTAAGTTCTAATTTAGACATGCTAAAATTAGCCAAATAGTTAGGAATTTCTAAAAACTAAATTTCATGTTAGGCTTAGTTCTAAAGCTGTGGATGGAAGTACCAGCATCATCATCATCATCATGTTGTCAATTAATGAGCTAGATAAATGTTTTAAGGCCATAAATAGATCATGATTTCATGATATTATAATAACCACCATTCTATCATCTACATCATTCAAGAATGAGTGAATTACCACCCTAAATTAATAGTGTAATATGAGCTAGTAAAACTTATGAAGGTATTAAAATGTATTTATCATATTAAAAGCTAGGAGATAATTTCTGCCTGATGCATGTTATATACACCACTATAGCTTAAGAATGTTTTGTGTTTATCTTAATATTAGTGCATAAGGTGATATGGGTCTAAAATCAAAATCCTACATTTTGTTAGAAATAAGGTACAAAAGGGTTTAAACCTGGTACATTTAAAAAGGTTATAGAATATAACTTTGTCTAGGTTCAGATAACCTAGTGGTGCCCTGATAGACCATATTCACTACATATTCACTTGTTATTCACTTAGATGTTCATTTAATATAAAACCAAGAGATAAAAGTGGGTAAAATTTACTGTTGGATTTATTGAGGAAATATTTTTATTGGATCACCAATGTACTCTCCCACTTGATGTTATTTCATGAGTTGTAATGTCTTAGTAGTTTATTTAAGTCACAATGTGTTTCTACTTGTTTATTGCGGATACAATGGCTGCCTAACTAGGGTTTGAAATAGGCCAGATACCAGATAACTGAAATGACCAGTTTCTAATCATTATTATTAGGATATTATTTTACTATCTTGGAGTTGATTTACATCTATCTCCTCATCATTTTTCTCCCTCAAGACACAGACATTATATATATTGTGAGAATATTAAGTGGATATGATATTTTAGCTACAATGTATTAAAAATCTTAAGTAGAAATTAATTTAAATTACAATGCCCTTTTGATTGATAATTAATATTTTGGCTACAATGTATTTTGGTTACAATGATTTAAAGGACAACTTGTTTGAATTAATATCTGAGTTATAAGGTTTAAATTAAACATTAGTCTCCTTAATAATTTAGTACAGTGGCTGTATATATTTTGGTCACATATATATATATTTAGTTACAATATATATAACAGCCATCTTAGAACTGCATGTAGCCATCATCTCAGTTAGGCTATTATCTTGTAACATTAGCAAAGCAGGCATAATAGGATGGGCATATTAAATGATTATAGACATGATTTATTAATGACATATACATCTATTTTAATATATTAAGATAAGATGGCTGTATTGATAATAGTCTCATCTACTGTGTAAATGCCTGTGTGCATTGATTCCACATACCTAACACTATATAATCCTTGCCAGTTTCTTTTACTTGCTTTTATGTTATCGTTTTAATAAACCTGTTTAAAATATAAAACTTGTTCTATATCTTTCTTGTTCATAGTTCTATTTCAATGCAATCCATATTATTCCAAGTGCTTTAATGATTTTATATGTCTAATATGTCTGGTTGTAGTTAAGTTAATTAGCATGGTAAGTAGTCTATTTCAACCCATTAAGTTAATTGTTAGCCAGCCCTGGAGTCTCATGTTTCTCCCTGTTCATAGTTGGCTCACAGATTGAATTAAGACCCATGTGTAACCTCAGAAATGTCATTTGTAAGGTGTTAAATCATGGAGTGCTAGCAATTGAGTTGAAGTTTGGTCAAATTTTTAAATCTCACTATCTCATTTCGGTCAACTTTGATATACTTTGCCTGGACGCTGGATTTTGTTATATGAATGTACAAATCTGACTGTTACATAGGGTTTTTTTTCTTTGATTATGGCATGCCAATTTGTGGGCTTGAACTGTTTCTCATGCAACCCTGAACAGAGTGTTTTCCCCAAGGATAATGTGTTGCAGTGCAATATATGATATGTGTATAATTTTTTTTAATTATGGTGCCGCAACTTGGGTGCCTCAAATAACATATCCACACTATCTGAGATCATGGGAAGTTCTTTAATTTGTCTGTATATACATGCAAAAAGAAAGAGAGAAGAAGGAAAAACTTTTTTTTCTCATTTATATATGTAAATTTTTTCTTTCCCCAAGTATGGCATTGCAACTGTGAGACCTGATCATAATTATATATCCTCTGAGTTACATATATACATTTTTTTTACTATTTACCCGAGACACTATTTTATGTTGTTTTAAATTTTAAAATTGTCTTTGAAATTATCTTTGATTTAATACATGAATACTTAGATTATATACATAAATATATTATAAATTTATACAAGATGTATCAACCATTTATTGTTGTATATAGCATATAGATTTGAAATTGGGTATTTTTATATTATATATGTAATGTTTTTCTTGCTCATTGGTTTCTGGCATATTTTTATATTATATATGTAATGTTTTTCTTGCTCATTGGTTTCTGGCACCCGAAGCTGACTCAAACAGGCTAAGAGTCATCCTCATATAAATTTTATCATCAGGGGTAGAAAAAAATGTCTACAAAGATGGGGGACTCATAGTTTTAGAGTCTTATTTTAAAATTTGGATTTGGATTGGATGTGAGCAATGAAGCAAGAGAGGCAAGGTCAATATATATGTACTGGAAATATAAAATTAAAACTGGCACAAATTAAATACATTCATCAATCTAAGTTTCTTTTTATTAGGAATAATTTAGCTTGAATGGAGAAAGAAATGAGGTACATTGGTAAGGTTTATTTTTGTAGTTACTTGTAATTTTTTAAAATTTATTTATATGTGTTATGTTAAAGTATTGATCAGAGGAGTACTTAAGAGTAGCATTCATTATACAGAGAGGAGGATTAAGGATAGGATGGACCAAGGAAATATGTAGTGCATTGGCAGTCAGGAAACCAGAGTGGGCCATTTCCAAAAAATGGAAATGGCAATAGCCATATAGAAAGAAATCATAGTTAAAAAATTTAAAACATTGCAACAAAGGAATATAAAACCCAGTATCAAAGGATAGCAGTACAGAGAAAGAAATAATAGAGGGAGTAAATGGGGGAGTGGGAAATGGGTCCTTAGAAAGCCCAGTAACTCCAAAGGAACCATCCAAAGTAATTAGAGAAGGGAAGTCAGAAAAAAGGTGAAGGGTATGGGAATAACACCGAGGATCTGGAAGGAAAATTGTAGAAGATAGTAGTACAGAAGATAAAGGAGAAAAAAGTGAGTATAGGCCAGTATGCAGAGTGACAAAACATAGACTTAAGGACCCATGCAGGCTAATGCAAGAACAAGGGTCACACTTGACCAACAGAATAGGGCCAATTATCAGAATACCTGGAAGATATAAAAGAATGGAGGAAAAATACAAACAAGATAGAGTCAAGATGGGGAAAAGTTTTGAAGCCCTAGGCAAAAAGATGGAGGAGAAAGATAGAAGAATGGAGGAAAGAATTGTACAAAATAAGTTAGAAATGGATGAAAAGGATAGATAGTCAGAGGAGAAGCTGCAGAAAGGGTTGTAAGCATTGAAAATAAACTGTCAGCATAAATATGATGAAATAATGCTAAATCCACAGGGGTCCTGAGCAAGAATCAGGAGGAGATCAATAATATTATACCAACACTCAGAGGTGCATTCAAAAACACCAAAGATAAAGTGGAGTGGCAGGAAATGTTTTTAAAAGAGGCAGTTGTCAATATTGTGGAGGAAATGGCTGGTAAACCAGAAGAATAGGAGAACACCATCAAGATCTTGCAAGAGTCATGTGATGAAATGCAAGGACAACTACATGAGGTGAAAGAAAGCATCACCCAAGTATCTGCCAATGAAAAAGCTTAGATAAGGAGTGATTGTTACATGGTTTAAAAAAGGTTTTGATTATGCTTTCATAAATAAAGGGGGGTGGAGAAAGAAACAGAGAGTGCAAAAAAGGGAAGCAGGTCTCCCACTAACTTGACCAGGTCCAAGCAAGATATTTTAAATATGGTTGGGGAAACATTTCTGAGGTTTCACAAACTGAAACCCAAGATGAACAAGACAGGAAAGACAATGTGGGAACAGGAAAGAAATGTAAACAAGATCCCCTAAATGCCAAAGAAACCAAAGGGCAGTATTGTATATAGAAAAGAGAGAGGAAGGTATAAACCTTGAGGTAAAGAATTGAGCAGGATAGCATGGAGATGAAAAGTTAAAGTGAAGAGGATCATTTTAAAGTAGGAGAGGCCAATCAGAAGAGTTTGGATGGAGATCAGGTTGATCACAGTGCAGTAGAGACAAAGGAAGGTCAATCTGAACAGGGAAGTATGGAGATGGAAATAGCTAAAATACAAGATTTCTGGACTGATTCAGGAATAGATGGGGAGACAGAGGAGAGGAGAAAGATTTGGGTCAGGGTAGATGAGGAGAAAGAATACATGGTGGAAAGTCATGTTAGGAAAAGTAAAGAAATAGAATTGGATGCAATGAGTTAGAACCAGTAAAGGAATTAAGGGATAAGGCTGATGGGTAGCAAAGATAGGAGTACATTTGAATGGAATATAGAGAGACCTCATATATGAATCAGACCTCCAGAAAATGTAGATCCATCAGATCAAGCACAAGCAATACCCTGTAGATGAAAAGAAGCAAGAGAAGAAAAATAAACAGAGGAGATTGAGCTCAAGGAGTAAGATAGAAAATAAGACTCTGAAAACCACCAGTTTTTGAATTGGTAACATGGGAAGAAGAAAAAACCAAAGGCTCAGGTAGAGGTCAGGGTCTGGTTGGAGAAAATGATCTTGGAGGAGGAGAGTAGTCAAGATGGTGCCAGCACCTGAATGGGAAGGACAGCATGGAAAAAGAAGAGAAGAAAAGAAGGTGCATATGTCTTCAGGACAGGAAACTAGAAAAGCATTCAAACTCAGAGGCCAAGAAAGGAACATGTTCACAAACATAAATATTTTCCATTCAGGAAGGAACCATATGAAACCAGCCTCCTGACACATGGTAAGCCCCATGGACTAAAGGTATTCCAGAATAAACTGCCAGATTCCACTTAAACAGAATGATTCCAGATCATTTGTAGATGT
Source organism: Epiperipatus broadwayi (assembly GCA_028023455.1). Lineage (NCBI taxonomy): Eukaryota > Metazoa > Onychophora > Udeonychophora > Euonychophora > Peripatidae > Epiperipatus > Epiperipatus broadwayi. The sequence goes on along the minus strand of JAQFVV010000479.1, from coordinate 254,015 downwards.
GTCTTCTCCTCAACAATATTTATACAACATTAATAACTTATATTCTTGGAGGATAATAATTTTTGTATGTGTTTTTCTATATATTGATCTGGATAGATAAACCATTTAGTACATGTAGAATTGTTTGAAAACTTGTATTATTAATCATAGTGGTGTGGGATTGTAGGACAGTGATCTTGGAAATAGAAAGTAGCCTGATAAGGTAAAATTGAAATTATTGTCCTTCAAATATGTTGTTTTAAAGTCATAATTGTATTCAAAAGTACTTTTGTATTCAAAAGTATCTCTTAACCTTAAGTAAAATCTTTTTATTTTACTATTTTTTTTGTAATTTTGGGAATATGAAATTCTATCCCTCATAACTGTTTCGCCTATTATTCCCCGACAGCTCCACCTGTTCTAGATTTAAATCCTCTCCATGTACATAAGCATCAACACAGTTATATAGGTATCACCACACATATATGTGGGAAAAACAACTGTGATAAAATCGTTTATATATATATATATTACAGCATGTATTTTTTATTTTAAAATGTTTTGTGTTATATATTTTATTTTGTTAAAAAGAATCAATTTATTATTTTACATTTGAAATTGCATATATATAGGTATGATCTACACATGACCATGTGATATGTAGAGTAATATTGTTAAAAGTTATAACGATTCTTAAATTTAACCTTAAATAAGCTGTAAACAAAAACCCCACTGGGTACATCTGTTTTAACATAGCTTAATAAGGTAATTTACATTGTCTCTAAGTAATAATATTTTCCAAAAATGTATAATTTTAGTAAACAAAATTATTCCACTGAAACTATAGAAGTCATTAGGGATTTAAAATAGTTCAATTTAAGTAAAAACATCCTATTAAAAAGTATCAGGAAGTTTAAATGAATTAAGTTATAAAATTTCAGAGGGATTCTCCCACAGTAAGTAATCTTGTTGACAGCAAGGTGTTCTAATCCTTGAATTATATAAATAGGCCATATTTTTTGCTGTAAATATTCGGTTCTATAATTTTTTTTAAGAAGCATTGCTTACTAGAATCCATGCCAGTTTTCACTTGAGATGTCTGGCTAGGTGAACTTAGGTTTGCCATTTTTCTAATTGGTGATGGTGATTACATGCCTGACAGCATGATCAGCACAGAGAGGGGACTACCATAAGATGATATATTAATCCTGGCCACATATCCTAAGGAAAGTGCCACTATGCCCACAGTCTGATGTCCTTGCATTACAAGCTATGACCAAAAAAATGGGTAATATTATTTTCAAAGATTGCAGTGTTCTATAATTTAATCTTTAATATAATGAATGTTCAATCTTATTTCATAAAACTTGGTTATAAATCATTTATAAAGTAAAACTATGTAAACCTTACCTGAATTGATCTTTATAAAGTAAAATAATTTATTCTTCTAATCTGTAAATAACTGCAATTAGTTATGACTTAAATTTCTTAAAACTGTGGACATGCTTAGATTTATTGTTTTAACTATTTTATCCAAATTTATTGTATATGTTATAATATGCCAATCTTTCGAATGAGCAAATACTAATTATTAATGAACTTTCAATGGAGATAATTAAAATCTCCATTTTAAATATTTTAAAAATGCTACTTCACATATTGAATCGCTGTTTCAAAATCCTACATTAATAGATAATAACCAATCACTTTGCGCTTGTTATTATCATTATATCATTGATTTTATAAATTGCATTATATTTTGTGAGGGTTTGCTTAGTCAGTTATTATAACTTATGACTTTTTGATATCTGCTAGTTAGAAGTGATGGGATAGCTAGAGATAATATTAAAGTATATTTGTTAATGTTTATTAATGCCTGTCATATAAACATTCCTTTCTTAATTACAATTATCTATATATGCAGATTCAGTATTTTAACTTAAGTTCTAATTTAATTTAAGCTCTTTTTTGTTAGCATAGTTATAATGCTAGTTGAGGAACTAGGTTGTGTTAGTTTGGCCTGCCTTGCTGCTATCTGTATTTTCGTCATGTTTGGCATGCATAACTTGGTGCACGGTCCTCCCATGAACAAATGAGATTTCCCATGGATTGTGAATTTGATTTCTGTCTGAATATTATGTCTCTCCCTTGGTCTACTTCCTTTTGCTCTTGGATCTGTCTCATTTCCACACTTACTTCCATTTGACTCAATATCTTTTCTACATTTATTTAGTCGAGTTGTCTCCTCCTTTTTCTAGCATGAATCTTATTATTATTGGAAGGTTCTGCTAGACTATCTTCACAATCTGTTTCTCCAACAAATTACATGCTTCTAACATTTTGAGTTTAGCTACTTGAGATCTAAAAAATGCACATATTCCTCTGGTCCACCCTCTTGGAACTTCTCTTTTATTAATTGGGATTTAATGTCCTGCCTCTATTTGTTCCAGAAAGCTCTCTTCAGGGCTGACTTGTAATCTAAAAATGACTGTGGCTGGTATAGCAATGAGTTCCCTCAATCCACAGCCTGCCCTTTGAAGTGGTAAGATACTATTGTCATTCTCACCTCATCTGGTGTTCCATAACTCTCAAAGTATCTTTGCAGACTCCTAAGATGATCTACTGGAATTTCCTCCTCCCCCCATATACTTTAATTCTTATCAACTCCATCCTCTTTATGTGACGTATGGTATGTTCTACATGCTAGGTTCCGAATCTCCAAACCCCCAAAGCACAATGCTGCCCCCTTCCTGACCATTATGCCTTCAATATTTCTCAAATATGTCTTACAATTTTACTGTAGACAGATATTTCACTATATTATTTTGACTTACATATTCTGCCATATATATATATGCAAGAGTTTACACTATATATATGCGAAATCCTTGAGTAGCCTGATCCTGGCCCACCCACCAATTCAACTTACTTTTGTTTTCTATTTTTATAAAACTTCACTTTGAAAACTAGTACAAATAGACTATTGTTATTTCAAAACCTTGATTTCAAATTCAGAAAATTGTCAGTAACGATTATAAAATAAAAAGTGTGAAATAGTTTAAAGTCATAGCTACTGTGTTGTTGTAAATTAAATATACAACTGGGTTTCGTTTTACGCGGATTTATTTAACGCGATTTTGAAGTTACGCAATTTATGTTTCTTCGGAAGTCGAACTCCGATAATGTGCTATTACTTTAAATAGTAAATTTTGCGCACGTACATCATATTGAAAGTAATAGCACATTATTGGAATTTGACTTTCATCTTAGTACTTTCAATATTTTCAGTGCTTTATAATAGTAAGATTTTATGCAATAATGAAATTAAAATCATGATTTCCACATTTTATGTATACCCTCATTAAATTTTACAAGATTATAATGTAAATTTGTTCAAACATTGTGCATGTTAATTTTGCATTTTAAATCACATTCTGTTTTTGCTTTTTAAAAAAGAACGTAATCAATTATTAATTATTTAGTGTCCATAAGTTTATTTTTAATTATTTTCTTATTAATGACACTAATCATGAATGTGCTCTTAAATTCCAACGAGAACTAAATGGTTGTATGTCTAGATATCGTGAGCTTCATAAACAATTAATAAAATCATCATCTCAAAGATTAAATACTAATATGTTGTCACCAGAAAACCATTAACACAACATGAGAGTGAAGTTGGCGCTAGTTGTATTTCCTCTTGTGAAGAATCTGATTTTTTACCAGTTTGCAAACGAACCTGTTTATCGGCAAGTAGCGATAATAATTAAAATGTGTACAAAAAATGTCAATTACTGTACTGTAAATTATGCATAAAAATATATTGTTTTGAATAAAATTAAATATTATAGTTAAAAAAAGTTTGTCTTGTATCAATTTTTTTCAAATTTGAAATTTTTTATTAGTCATATTTTATTTCCTTATTTTTTTTTTGCCCGAATTTTAAAGTAATTTTACATTGGTGCTTTGCTTTTATGCGATTTTTGAAAAATCACAGTCCATATCCCCCCTTTTTCAAGGTAAGTTACGTCTATTTTTGTGCGATTTCTTTTGCACGTGTTTTCTGAGGAACCTATCTATCGCGTAAAACGAGACCCAGATGTAATTCATTACTTGAATTTCTTTTAAAATAAAATTGATTTAAAATAAATAAAAAAATTTAAATTTATTTATACTTATTTGGTTATAATAACATCTTGTAGTGACAAATGGCAGAAAATCAAATATTAATCTCTTCTTTTTTTTCTCATTAAAGTGGATTGACTGTAAAGATGAACCACTTAAAAACTTGTTTAATTTTTAAATATTTGTATTACTTTTTAAAAAAAAAAAATTAATTATGAAAAAGAAAAACACTTATATCTATTACTTATGCAAAAAAAAAAAAATCCATAATAAAAATGAAGGTTTTTCAAAAACTAGTCTAACCTAAACTGACCACTTTGTGAAAATGCTTATATATTCTTCACTCAATTGTATTTTTCATATAGTTTAAAAAAGATTTTTTTAACTTCCTTATAAAAATCCAATATTAACTACATCCAACTCTGTTAATATAGTTTCCATTTTCCTAATTTTTTTGCTAAAATGATAGTGATCTGACAAAAAAACTGATCCTTTATTGACCTACTCTCTTTGATGGCCTTTCATTGGGATGCCATTGTAATGGGTCCACCCCTTTTCCCTATCTTGCTGGAAGTATGAACATATATATCTATATACATGTATAAACAAAAAAACCAATCAAATGTGAATCGTATTATTATCTGTTTTATAAAATGCGATATTTATATTATCGCTTTGATTTTAGGATATCGTATGTAGATATAATTACCTTCAATATTACACAACAGTATATTTATGGACATCTAAATAAAGACTCCAAGTACCAATGTCACTCATAGGTAAGAATTATACTGGATAATATGAAGTATATAATATGAAGACAAACTGACCCAGCCTTCGGCTAGCTTTCTCAGGGCTGATAGTAAAATTACCAATTTTAATTTAATCAAAAAAAAAAACTCAAACAAAAAAAAAACAATTCACCATTTAATACATATTTATTTGCACTAATATTTATGTAAATCAATAACACTTCTATCATAGTTTTTTTTTCTTTGTTAGTGCGGACACACAATATTCATTAACTAATTTTAAATCACATTTATGATAGATATATTGTACCAATAGAGTATTGATTTTCCTCTCTTTCTTTTTTATAACTTATTATTTCCATGCTTCTAGATTTTCTTTCCCTTCTTTGTTAGTTTTTTTTTTTTTTATTTACCAAAACCCACACACACAAACACGCTATAACATGTATCATGGAAGGATTAATATGACAATAATAATAGCACATAAATTAATTTAAAACTTTCCATGCAAGTAAAAAAAAAAGTTCATAATTAGGTTAACCAACAGTTTTTCTGGATTACGTGGAATTCTAATTTAGTAAGCTTACTAGTAAGTCATACAGAAAAAGTACCTGTGTTTCCATGGGGAATTGATTGAATCCACCTGGTGAAGCAGAATCTTCAGTCCTTGGACAATTAATAGAGTTTTTGGAGTGTGGATTCCACTTGGGCTGAATTTTATTTATTAGTTGTTCCTTTGTTTCTGTTTCTTTTGACGAATATCACAATGACAATCCGATACTATTATTTATTGAGGCAATCTTTCAGACTTGACATCTCTTCTCAGATACCGGCAGCTAAAATACATTCAGGGGAAGGGTTTGGACACCCCGCACATTGAAGTTTTTAACCCAGTATAAACCATATTTCACCAATATATAACACTGATCTGGATTTTTCTTCTTTCTTTCTTTTTTTTAAATTTTGTATATATATGTCTACTAAGCTGGCTTTCTTCATGATTCAAAAACTTATAATCTTTTTAAAAATTTCTTTTTTTATCAGGAATTGCCATCTCTGCCCCTTCTCTTAATTCTTTCTTTGTCTTTTCATTCATTTCTTTTTCATTTTCATTATCATTCCATGTGTCTTTGTTGGAATACACCGTAAAAGATTTTTACACCTTTTTTTTTTAAAAATTAGTATTCAACATTCCAAGGTTTTGCAAAAATCACATTTATTGTTCTATAAATCAATAGGTCTTCCATCTTAGCATTTATAATTCTTTCTTTGACTTTTAATATTTTGTTAAAAGTTTATCAAACAAAAATGTTTTTATTTTTATTTTTATCTTATGAATTTTCATGTTCCATTGATTTAAACACACTCATACATAGCAATGTGTATAGCTGGATTTGGCAAAAAAAAAAAAATCAAGAGCACGTGAATACCCCCATACCTCTCTTTTATGAGCTTTCCTCATAAATAAATAAATCTATAATACAATACAACTATATAAGTGATCATTGATTATAAATCAACTTGTAAATTTTAGTGTTGTTAGTAAAGTAATAATATTTTCTGTAATAATATGTTAAGTATACGAATATGTATTTGTCTATTTATTGCAACAGGGTTTGATTATACCCACCCTGTTACAATATATATATATATTGTAACCGTTCGATTGTTGTCCCAACTACATAATATCACCAAAACATAAGTGCGCTAAGAATTGTAACCTCGATCACCGATCAATTCCTGCTGCACATTGTCAGCTATTAAGAGCTGTAACCAAAAGCATATCATGCCATCTATATTATGCACCAAAGACCACAACCAAAATCTGGAGCAACTTACCACAGACCAAACTAATGATATAACATAAACTTTTTATGATTTAATTTGATCGCAGCCAGGGTGTACCGCGAAGACCTATCATAGTAGTATGATAAAATACATTAAACAAATTATAAGTATGTAATGTTATTATCTTTCAAACCTTAATTTGCGATTTTCATTATATGAGACCCGATGGCCGACCATGTACAAGATGGCATAATTTGTGGAACTACATAAGATTATGAAATTTTAAACCATCTATATGATTTTTAATACAAATGCTAGTCCAGGTAAAGCTTTGCAATAAATAAACATAAATACTTGGGTTCTTTTTTTATAGTTTACTATATCACTGAGACTCTTATTATACTGACAAATGACAATTTAAAAACGTTAAGTAAATATATTCAATCATGTCATTATCTGGTAAATCTGTTTACAGGTTTAATAATCAATTTGTATTGTATACTAGAATCAACTCCGTAAAGCTAAAATGATGGAAAAGGTAAATGGGATTTTATTGTACCTTACACATCATAAACTACCAAAGACGAAAAGCATCCAAATGTTTTCTCAAAATATCACTAAACTCTTATATCATGTTGACGATAGTATGTACTTCAATGTATGCTCTATCCAAGGTTTATGATTTCTGATTTTACGAATGACAAATAGCAACGGCACAGTAAGTTTAATTATAAATCAACGTTTATTTACAAATTTATGAATAATAAGTAATTAATTCCAATGTTATAATTAAAGACATAAATAAACAAATAAAATAAATAAATTATAATTCCATCGACTTCCTAATCATACCTTATATTTCAATTTGATACCTTATATTTCAATTTGATAATGAATGTATTGAGGAAATTATACTAAATTCAACATCAACTCATGAAACATCTAATGTCATTTCCAGATTCAATAAATCTATACTGTAAACTTATAATAATATAATAAATAATATTATATCTGTAGGATTTAGCTATAATGCAATCATTAAATAAAGTGAAAATTTAAACTTACATTCAGGTAAATAATAATCAACCAACAGTTAATTATTATGAGGTTACTTGAATAGAATGTCCTGCTACAATTTGATGATCTAACTTATAAATTATACTTACAAATGGAAGAAGATGATTTAGCAGAATAACTAAAATACTTTGCCCAACTTATATCTATGAAGTAAAACCATATTCCTGTGGATGCATTCATCTACACATAGGAATTAAATAACACTAAACGCTTTGTGGATTTATACACCATCATAAAGTAATAAGTATAATTACACAATTCCGCGGATTAACCACCAGCACAGGAATGAGTGTAAAATACAAAAAATGGCAATTAAGTAATCTGCAGATTAACCACCGGCACAGATTAATGCATTTTAACATTATAAAACAACATTACTATTTACTTCACATTAAAGTGCAAAATCATCCTCCTCAGTTATTCTGACCATTCAGAAAACACTAACATTTTAGCAAATGTGGGTTCTTGCATAATAAAATGTTACACTAATCAGGACAACTAATGTACTAACTTATCTTGCTTAAAATAAAACATATGTAATATAATATAAGTAATATTAGTATAGGAATAGAAATCTGGCAAGACTCACAAAATACCTCATGAAAAATTGATACATCTCATAAATTCATTGAGTACTTTTCAAGCTTTTTCGCAAGCACTATTCTCTTGAATAAGTATTTTATTCAACCCCTATTAATTTAAACTTAATAAAATATAACTTATGAACTTCACATGCAAGTTCATATAACGATAAAATTAAAGTAATGCATTATTCATCAAATACATAAAATCTAACAGGTGTGTGTGTGATATAAATTAAATGTATAGCATTTTATAGTTCAATACATGAATTCTAGCAGGTGTGTGTATCACAAATTAAATTGTATAGCATTTTATAACTACAAATATGATCCGTGAAATCCATGTACGATGTGTCGAACAATAAATAAACGAAGTAATAGCTACAATTATAGTTGAATTCCATACATGCAATTTTATCCATTTGTATTAGTTATTATAAGCACTATTAGATTAACGATTTTACGTGGCTCCATAAACATGAAACAATTCCAAAATATGACATGCAGAGTTTAAATGAAAATGTTTTTTCATAAGTTATTAATTTCTACATTTCTCTATTAAAACTGTTCCAAGTTTATCACATCCATGCTAATATTTATTTATCCACGCTTAAATCTAGGAATACTAATTATAGCAATTAATTTAATCATTCCAAACTGATGATAAAATTAGAAAATAGCTTTAATTAATTATTTGAAGACTGTTTTTATTATCCAAATGGTAAACAAATTAACTAGCAAATATATTACTGGCATTGCAAAGTTAAATATCAATCAATACTATATTTTTTATTAAAATTATAAATGGAAATTTTAAACTATGTTAATAACTTTAACATTTTACTTTAATTTAAACTTCTTCTTTTTAAAAAGCAAATTTTCATATTTATAAAACTTCTGTAATTAAAACACTTATTTAATTTTTCCAAATTGTAGAATAATAAATATTTTAAAACATACCAAAATCTTGCAATTAATTCTGCTTTTAAACTGGAAAGCTCCGACATATTTCAAATGTAATATTGGAAAATTATTATTAGCGATTTGATCCACCTGGTTAGCCGACTTGAACAGACTTTTAAATTTAGCAATTCATCTTATTATTAAATACCACTATGTTATTTTTACGTTTATAGAAAACTTTGTAGTAAATCCGTTTACTTGTTAACTATTTTAAAATAAGCTTATCATATTTACACCATTTGCCTTTTACCATTTTCTTTTCTTTTTCTCCAAAGCAACACTATCAGACGATCTTTTTTTTTAATTCGCGCTCCTTTCTTTTTTACATTGAAACGCATACGTAATTACTGTATTTATTTTTAATAATTAAATTTAGTTGAACAAATGGTTTTTTTAATTCAATGGAAATAATTTTTAAGACCATTTTAAACAAATAAAAATTATTATTATTTTTAATAATATTTTACCAAATTTAATGTGTTGTCAAAATTTTTAAAAAGTTAAACATTTTGATATGAATTAGTATATGGAAAGAAGCAATTTAAATTTATTAAAATAATATAGACAACAAGTAAGGCAAAATATTACCCATTCTCTCTAATAAATTATTTTGAATATAAGAGAGTAATCTGTTCAAAGTGCAAATCAAGCCAATCAAATCACCAAAAGAAGACAGAGAAATTTTTATACCAGTTACATCAATTATTATATTTTATACTAAAATATATGGTTACAATATATATATATATTGTGAGAGTGCCATATGAGCCTCACCTAAAACAATTTATGTTTCTTTATGAATTTAACTGTGCCTATATTGAATCAACAGATATAAATAACATACACCTATCTTAAGCTTTTCATATATCAGCTATATATATATATATATATATATAAACTAATTAATATTAAAAGAATAATTCTAAAAATGAATTATTCTAATTTGTTTATACACACATATAAATAAATGTTTCCAACTAATAGTATTTTTTATTAACCAAAACTTGACACTGACACAGCCTTAAGTCAACATTGCATTTTATCAGTTGAAACAAAGGAAATAAACATTTGGAGTTCATTGCGAATTGTATATTTAAACAATAGAGAGTGTGAGCATGATTATGTGATATGCTTTCGAAAATTAATCCAAGTATAAAAACGAACTAATATTGTTATAATAATAATCTTCTATTTAGTTATTGAAGCAATAACTATGTCAGTAAATTTAAATGTGTTCGAATTTAGAACACATTTAAAAAAAAAAGACTCACTATTTAAAAACTTTCTTCAAGTAATTAATTTACTTACTTTTAATATTATAAAGAACTAAAAAAATAATCATTTAAATTGACAAGGTTATAAGAGAAATCAACTTCTTCGAAATGACTTTTCAAAATATATGTTTAAGAAGACAAAAATTTATAAAGATGTTCTCTGGCTAGACAATTTATGCCAAGGATATCTGCTGATGTTTTAAACCTGAACATGTAAATTTATTCCTACTTAATGCCTAAAGTATAATCATTGTAATTTCCTCTAAAAAGGCTGCCTTAATAATGGAGTATTTTATTGAAGAAGATTTTAAATATTTTACTACACAAATATTTAAAAGAATGAATATTTGGATTGCCTCTTCAAAGGATGATCAAGGAACTTTATCTTTCAACATTCATCATCATTTTATTTCATCTAAGAAGGAATATAAAACCATTATTCTTTCTCGTTCGTTGTGTACGTTAATAACTCTTAAACTTTATTTCCTTTGTGAATAATTATATTTACGTGGAAAAATTACTTCATTTATTAAATTGATCTTAACAGGATAAGTGGAGAACTGATAAGATGAACATTTTATTTTTATTTATTTAATAAAATCTAGGTGTTGATATTTTTATATATGTATTGATGAAAGTGCGGTTGACTAAGGTAAAAGTTTTAAAATCAGTTCAATTTGGAAGTAAGTTTATTATATTCCAAATTGAACATTACTTGACATTTATCATAATTTCTTTTTACTCACTAACATAATTAATATAGGAATATATTCTATTGTTATTCTGGTGTGAATGGATGATATCTTATACAAACATATAACACGCGCAGAATCATTTTAATGACACAATAAGTAGATTTATGATGTGTGGTATTATTTATTGTACACATGATTTTAAATTATGTATGTGTAAATAATTACATTATAGTTTCTGGATGTTAAATAGTTTATTATTGTATTATATATAAGCACAGATTATAATTCTAAATTTTAATATTTTTTATTGTTTACGTGATAATATTTTTGTTTCTATTACGGATTAAAATGTGTTAAACTTGATTTTAAAATTAAACAGGTCTCGTTTATTTATTTTATTTAGTCATTTTATAAAACCAACAATTATAAATATACATACTCATATATATATATATATATATATATATATATATATATATATATATATATATATATATATATATAAAATCAACTTAGTGATTTAATATTTATAAAGAAGTTATATATAGCTTATCATCATTATGAAATATTTGTGGAAATGCCTGAAGAGAATCAATTGCGATTTCTACTCTGAACTCAAATTCCAAGAGTAACAAGGTTATTAATAGAGGAGTGGATTAGATTATATTTTAAATCACATCATCCATGGCATTCTATAAGAAGACTCAAAGTCCGAATATAGTTAGATGTGACTTCCTCGAGTCCTGAAAAGGATTGTCCCGTTATAATATATATATACAGCCATCTTAGAGCTATATGTAGTCATCATTTTGGCTAGGCTATTATCTTGTAACATTAGCAAAACATGCACAATAGGATAGGCATATTAAATGATTATAGGCATGATTTATTAACCACACAGACATCTAGTTTAATATGTTAAGATAAGACTGCTGTATTGATAATAGTCTCATCCACTATGTAAATGCCTGTGTGCATTGATTCCACATACCTAACACTATATAATCCTTGTCAGTTTCTTTTACTTAATTTTATGTTATTGTTTTAATAAACATGTTTAAAATATAAAACTTGTTTCATATCTTTCTTGCTCCTAGTTCTATTTCAATCCAATCCATATTATCTTATTCCAAATTTCTTAATGCCTGGTTGTAGCTAAGTTAATTAGTGTAATAAGTACTCTAATTCAATCCATTAAATTAATTGTTAGCCAGCCCTGGAGTCTCATGTTTTTTCCTGTTTAGAGCTGGCTCACATATTGAATTAAGACCGGTGTGTAACCTCAGAAATGTCATTCATAAGGTGTTAAATCATGGAGTACTAGTGAATGAGTTGAAGTTTGGTCAGATTCAAGACCTCACCATCTCATTTCAGTCAATTTTGGTATACTTTGCTTGGACTCTGGATTTTGTTACACGAATGTACAAATCTGACTGTTACATCATAACAATTATATATGAAATCAAATTCAGAGTTGATTTAAGTTACTGCAATGATCACAAGGCGATCAGTTATTAATTAATGAATTTTAATTTTGAAACAGCGATTTGGATGTAATATAACTAAGCATTACATCATAATTACTAAATTGAAGATAGAAATATTATCTTCAGGATAAAATTATTATAATTTATCTGCTCACTGGTTCAAAATATATTTGGCATGTCACCACATCTCTAAATGAAATATTAACAACTTAAATAGATAAAAGAGCATAGACTTCACCATAAATATGAGAGTAAGACAGAATTTAGTTAACAAAATAATTATTAAGTTTATCTCTATAACAGGTTTGAGATAATAGATTTTACAGAGCTATTTTACAGAAAATCAAGGAAGTATTTATTATTGGTTTTACAGATTGAAGTAAAAGAAAGATTTGAACTATTAGACTTTAAACTGGGTGTTTATTTTAATTTACTATAGCTATAGTTTTGAAAATTAATAATTAAAATTCACCTGAGAGCTCTTGCATAGTTATCAAGGTTATTACCTAACTCCTGGGCAGCATCTTGTCTCTTGGTTTTGTTGTCTGGAGAGCCAGCATCCCTCTACTTGAAGTATTATTGCAGTAGGTTTTTATCAGGAAGGTTATTCATTGCTATTTTGGCTTGTACCATTTCAGCATCTAGGATGGAGATGAAGATCACCATTTCTCGGGCATGAGGAAGAGCACAATCTGCCTAACTACTTGGCCATTCTAAAATTCAAATGGGCATGGATTCAGCTTGCAGACCTTTCTAAAATTTGACTGAGTTTATATGTAGCAAACAAACAGCCTATTTACACTTGTTCATGATGAAATTACATTTTTAATAAACCAAATTTTCCCAATGAAGTTAGCAATTAGCATTCTATTTTTAGAGACCAAAATAACTTTTAGCTTTTGTTTTAATCTACAAATAGGATATTTTCTTATATTTGGCCATTTACTTTCCCACAAGATTTTAGCAATTGACATGTTTGGATAAATCTTGTTTACAACTTAAAATATATTTAGATAAACATTTATTGTCCTTAATAAAATTTTGACTTCATCATCCCGCCATACTAAATGCAGATGTGGCATGATATGATTTTTACAGATTTTAAAATAATTCAAAAAATAGCAAATGATTAAATAACAATATACCTATATAAATGTGATCTAAGCAAAATAAAGTATAAAATTGATTTATAATTTAAACTAAATCACATTTTAAATTATACACGATCTTTTAAATATGAGAAAATTATTGTGGCAAATAAAATAAAAATATTATTAAAAAAAGATGTAATATGTTTTTGTTTCTACAAAAGTCATGCTTTGTCACTGGTTTATAGGTAAACTAAGTTATTATGTAAACATGCACTGATTTAGTGATAGCATTACTGAAAGTTCGGAGTGAAAACCGGTTAATTTTTTACTAGGACACACTGTTTATACGTTATAAGGAATGGTGGTTTAAATTCCTCACATGGATAAAACATTAATAATTACAATTTCACCTACATTATAATAAGCTAAAAATATATTACATATGATTGAATATATTGTCACATTTGTACAGTCTCTGGGGTAATGTTTAGTGTTTTCTTCTGTCATTCACATTGCCTGATGTTTAAATCTACTTAGAATGTGTAATTTTTTTTAGATAATTTATAATTTTCCTATAAGATTAGGTTATTTCCTCTTGGTATCTGATACACAGTCTTTGTCCTAGTCAGACAAATGATTATTAAATGGGTATCTATTTTTAATTAAAAATTAAATTCACTTTTTTTTAAGAAAATTAAGACATTTGTTTTGCAGCCAATTAATTAAAAATATTTCACCTTATCTACCACAGCCATGTTACATAGAAAATAATTAAGTATATATATTTAAATTATAACCTCATAAATTGTAGTTATTTACTTAATTCTAACATGATAATATTTTATATATAAATATACTATCAATACTTGTAGGAAACAGAAAATTATTTGTACTTGTGGGTTTTAAAGTAAACCAAGATGGCAGCCCATATTTTTGATAAATGTACAGTTTTGAATGCCTATAATCTACCGAAGATGTGTTAGTTGTTAAAACAAAATTAATAAATTGATTATTAAATATAAAAAAAAGGAATAATTTCTAATAAATTTTATTAAGAAGCTTTATTTCATTATTTAAAATTTATATTATAATGTGGGAAGTGACGAGACTCTCTTAACATTGTTGAACTTGGTTCAATCAGCATGTTTCTTTTTGTCATCAGTTTTTCCCATAAATTGTCATTATTTGGGACCTTCATGTCACAGGATGTGATGCAGTAGACTGTTTCCAAAGGTACAGGATCCTGCCCTCTCAAAAAGTGTGCGCTAATGGTCATAATATGACTGCATGCTGCTGATATGAATAAAGGGTAAATATTGTATTTATATAATTTTTTTTGCATTTTTCTGTTAATAAGTTAACCCCCCCCCCCCAACAAAGAACATTAACTATACATATTGTAATTAATTTTCCCACAATGGTTTCTGTTTTTAAAATAACAGTAATAAAAAATAAAATGTAAATATGAAATACGATGTTTCCTAGCAGGCATTTTTTTGTAAGCATTTTTGGGGGCCACCAAAACTGTAGATTTATCAAAAATACAAGCTGCAATCTTGGTTTACTTGAGAAATCACAAACACCATTTTTTTTACATGAAATCAATAAGTGAAACTGAAAAAGATTGTATAATACCAACAAATATTGTATTATCAATAGAAAAAGCCCTTTTCAGAAATATTTTATTATCCTTCTAGTATAATGGGTATATTTTTGTGATCATCTAGAGATCATTATACACAAGAACATTGAAATTTTTTTTCCACTTTTCTTTCTTTCTTTTTCCTTTCTCTCTCTCTCTTTTTTAATATAACTATTATATTGCAATGCTATTGTGAACTTATAATCATATGGATAAGCTAAAATTAATGATGTTTTTATTCCCTTTTTTTATTTTATTTATAATTTCATTAATTGTTACATTTTCATTTACCATTGGCAAACTTCCGCCACTCACAACTTTGACGTCATCCATTTCAGATAAATACAATAATGATTATTACTAATCATTTTCGAAACTAGAGATTTTCTCTAGCACAGATATACGCTTTAAACCTCAGTTAAAGATTAATATATCTGATTTTTTTATTTATTTTACACACACGGAATTATTAACCTCCCCCCCCCCCATGTGTAATATCTTATAGATATAATAAACACCTCCATACTTCTCCATTCTTTTTAAATTCACTTAAATAAAGATATAATAAAAGACAAATGACCCCCAAGATGCATTTCGTGCTGAACCAGCACTCATCAGTTGGCTCAGGTCACAGATTTGTATATATATCTTTATAATAATAAAAAAGTGAGAAAAAGTTATAGTTAAAAAAAACCCTAGGTATCACTAAGTATGAAGGTCTATAAATATTCACAATAATATATATATATATGTAGGAAGACAATAAAATATTGCCAAAAAAAAAGCTTTTTTGTATTAAATAAAACAATATTTGATATTATATAACTCTTTTTGATTTTGTTTAATTATTTATATGAGATAAAACAACACAATGGATTATATTTATTTTCAATTTATAATAGTATGTAAAATAATAATAATAACATAGGCAATTGGATAGTATGTGTGTGAATGAATTTTTATTTTCTTTTAAAACTTGTAAATAATATTAGATAACGTCAGAATTTATAAATAAGTATTTTTCTGCTAGTGATTATCATTTTTAATTTCTTGTGCAATTTATATTGACACTTTATGAATTTGAAATGAACAGAAAAGGAAAAAGCCTACAAATAGATGGATTAAAAAGGAAAAAGTTTTAATTAGATCCGTTGTAAATGCTAATAAAACAAATTTATTGTTCAAATGATTATTTCTAATTTTCACCTGTACTTTAATAAATCAAGACTATAAAGGTGAGTTTTCCGAAAATTGAACTTTTAATTAAATCTGTAATTTTAGAATCTTAATAAACTACAATAATGTGGGATTAGATACATGCAGTTGAGAAATGATTTTATTACAGATAAAATAACCATTAAGAAAAGTCCTTTAAATTTTACCAATTATTATATTGTCATTAAACATGCATTAGAATTTATTTCATCTTATTTAATATACACATATTAAAAAAATAAATAATAATACTATTTAACGTGAAAAAAAAGAGTCGCATATTTATAATAATACAATGAATAAATAAACATAGAATATTTTAAAATAAAGTTAAAGAAAAAACAAAGCATTTCAGTAAATGTCTGTAGAAACTTGAATGATATGGGCATCATGTTTCCATTTTGAATTTTAATTAGTATTCTTAGAAAGAAAAGGACTTTTTGCTTGCTATGATACAAAGCAATGTCAAAACTTTTTAATCCTTTGAATGCTATATAGTATATTTAATTAGTTTTTCAAACACAAAATGAGTTTGTCTAACTCTTATCTTACTCTAGTACAATTTTTTATTGCACTGGAAGCATTTTAAAAATTTATCATATTTTTCTGAATCATTCTTGACTTTGATTAGACTAATACCACCATATTTTTTTTTCATATATTATTTTGCATTTTTCATAAAGTTTGTTTTGATTTTTTTAACTGTCTCTTAACTTATGTGAAACTATAAGTAATTTAATTTCATTTCATCCTGATTTTGATGTTGTTAATATATTAGTGTGATTTTCTGAGGGGGAAGGAGTAGCATTTATCAAATGTTCCCCTTTCCCCAAATACTCTAGGATATATATTCTTCTGTTTATATTATATTTTTATTTTTGAATTTATTTTCAAAGTATTTGATATCTTATATTTTTACTTTACTAGATTAACTTACTCTTGCTATGCTAAATTTATTTGGTGATATAAAGATCTATCTGATTGACTTGCTTTTCAATATTGCTAAAAAAATCTCCCAGACAGGTCAATACTTGTGATGACTGATATTGTTATAACATGAAGCTCCTACTGTCTCTCTCCAAGAAAAGAACTATTTGGGTAGTTCAATTGAATTATATTTAACTTAATAAATTTATATTTAATTCTTAATCTATGTAAAGTATTACAATAATTTTATCTCTAAGCATATTATAATTATATATATATATATATATATATATATATATATATATATATATATATAATTAGCATATTCACAAATGATGCATTAATATATATTTGTATTTAATGATAATGATTAAATTTAATGATTTAAAAATACATTATAACAGAATAATATATACATATAGTACATAAAAAATTAAATGATTTATTTGAGAGTTTGTAATAAGTTTGAATCCTGGAAGTGATAAAGGTAGGCCAAAATTTGAACTTTAAGTACCAGAATTTGCCACTCTACCACTGCACTAAACCTTGCAGGACAAAGTTTATATATAATTGAACTATGTCATTTTTTTTAATTTTATAAAATTATGAGTTACAATAAAAAATTCTCCATACAATATTGCCACCCAGTACAAGTATTAGTAATCAATGGATGCAAGAAGGTTTATGCAAAAAATCCCTATCTAGTGCTTATTCATTCAATATCCTCAAACTAGTTTCTAACTTGTAGATTTCATCAGTGAGGAACCTTGGATATGAGAGCATTGCACCTAGATCTTAAAATCTAATATAATCCTCCGACAACCACCTTTTATCTTTTTAGTTAGCTTTATAGTTAATTAAATAGGTAAAAGGTGGCTTCTGGAGGAATGGCTACCAAAGAATTGCATTAGATTCTAAGATCACATGATCACCATTTCTTATGCTTGCACATAACTGTTATTAAAACAGGCAAAACTCTCTATACAGTAGTGCCACTCAGTGCCAGCCAGAGTAATCAATGGATACCAGAAGGCTTGTGCATAAAATCCTCATCTAGTGCCCACTCATCCAATATCTCCAGACTAGTTTCTGGCTTGTGTCCTTCATCAGTGAGGAGCCTTGGATCTGAAAGCACTGCACCTAGCTCTTAGGATCTAATGCAATGAAGGAAACAAGCCAGAAACTGGTCTGGGGATATTGGATGAGTAGGCACTAGATGGGGATTTTACATACAAGCCTTCCGGCATTCATTGATTACTCTGGCTGGCACTGTCACTACTGTATAGAGAGTTTTGCCTGTTTTAGATCCTAAGATGTAGGTGTAGTGCTCTCAAATCCAAGACTCCTCATTTATGAAAGCCACAAACTAAAAATTAATTTGGGAATACTGAATTAGTAGCACTAGATAGGGATTTTATGCATAAACCTTATTGCATCCATTGATTATTAAGACTTGCACTGGGTAATAGTACAGTATGGAGAGTTTACTACTGTATTAACAGCTTGTATAAACATAGCAAATGGTAATTATGTGAAATTTATGTTATATTTTTATTTTACTTTAAAATGAAATGCTAATTATTTGTAGTTATGATGTTATTGTCTTAATATCATCTTTTTTCATTATGACTTTTATATATAAAATTATTTTGTAAGCAGAGTTGGTTTTCAACCCTAGAGATAATTCTTTCTAATTTCTTCAAATTATAAAAGGTTAATTGCAATATTTTTTTTTCATTGTTTCTCTTCTTGCATCCATTGGATTCCTCATCTCTAGATTTTTGAATTTAAAAGTTACATAAAGAATTAATTTACAAACCTATCATCTAGATATACCATAATAAAATTTAATATGGGAAGAAATGTAAAAACAAGAAAAAATATTTTTTACTTATATACATAATATATTCAATATTAATACTGTTTGTTTGTGGTAAAGACTTTAAAAACAGTCTGAATATATAATATTAATACATTTCTGTTGTATTTTATAAAAATTGCATTCAAGTTTGTGCACTTCAGAAAAACTAGAATTATTTGAGAGGGTGTTTTTAGATCGCGCACTGATAACTGAGGAATTTAATTAACGTAATGGCGGATGATAATTCCAAGAAATATTTGCCTAATTGCAAATATTTTTAGATAAAAGACATTACCTTATTGGATATGTGATTAATTGCTGCAGTTATCAGAAAGCTATAAAAAGACTGTTAACAACTACATCAAGGCAGTATTTGAGTAACAACTACGTGAGCAGTATTTGAGTCAGGCAGTGCAACAAGAGTTTTTCTGGAGTGGGGGAAGGTGTTGTATTTTGTAAAAATTGAATGCAAGTTTGGGCACTCCAGAAAAACTAGAATTATTCGAGAGATTGTTTTTAGATTGTGCATTGATAACTGAGAAATTTAATTAACGTAATGGCGGACGATAAAAGACGTTACCTTATTGGACAATGAGATTAATTGCTGCAGTTATCAGAAAGCTATAAAAAGACTGTTAACAACTGTCAAGGCAGTATTTGAGTAACAACTACGTGAAAGTATTTGAGTGCATCTCCAGTAGACGTTCCTGTTCAATTCCAGTAGGAGATATCTCGCATCAGTGCTTTCGATTAGTGTATAGCGCTCAGTGGAAATATAGTCCATGAGTATAGCTAAAAGAGCCCACAGAGATGATAAGACCATAGCCTGAGGAAACCGTCCGGATAGCAGCTGAATAAAGAGTTGAATTTCCAGCGTTTTTCAAGTGAAATATCTGATAGACTGTTGCAGAGACGAAAGCTGTAAGGAGCTTAAGGTCGGTCTCAGTGCTTTACTACGAAGCATTTGTATGCAGATAATCTGGACTGGGGCCAAGGTATGTGTAAACCTATCCCATTATGAACCATTTTGTAGCAGCCAGCCTGAATGAACATCGAGGGAATTGAACATTAGTGAACTGTAGAGATAGAGTTGTTGCATATTATTCGCTATTCTGATTATGTAAAAACATTGTGTCTTAATTTATATAGACATACATATGGATACATCAATGGCACAGTCACATTATGAACCTGTGAGTAGCAAATAAGTTTTGCATTACAACAAGCTTAGACATAGATGGCGAAACAATGGAAGTGAATAGCCAAAGTATTCACTGCAAGTCTACATGATATAACAACGGTGAAAGTTTGGAAATAAAACGCTTGTGCAGTCAACATCAGAAGCCGAGTTCCACCACATTTGCGCAGTCACCATTGAACATGTAACCGGTGAAGAAGTTCAGCAGCAGTTTTGAATTGAACTTTTCTGAGTGAAATAACAGGAAATATGTTTCCTCCAAGTATGAATAGAAAAACAAAACACCAAGGAATCGCAGCAAGAGTTTTTCTGGAGTGGGGGAAGGTGTTGTATTTTGTAAAAATTGCATTCAAGTTTGTGCACTCCAGAAAAACTAGAATTATTCGAGAGGTTGTTTTTAGATCGCGCACTGATAACTGAGGAATTTAATTAATGTAATGGCGGACGATAATTCCAAGAAATATTTGCTGATTGCAAATATTTCTAGATAAAAGATGTTACCTTATTGGACAATGTCATTAATTGTTGCAGTTATCAGAAAGCTATAAAAAGACTGTTAACAACTACGTCAAGGCAGTATTTGAGTAACAACTACATGAGAGTATTTGAGTGCATCTCCAGTAGACGTTCCTGTTCAATTCCAGTAGGAGATATCTCATGTCAGTGCTTTCAGTTAGTGTATAGCACTCAGTGGAAATATAGTCCGCAGGTATAGCTGAAAGAGCCCACAGAGATGGGAAGACCGTAGCCTGAGGAAACCATCCGGGTAGCAGCTGAATAAAGAGTTGAATTTCCAGCAGTTTTCAAGTGAAATATCTGATAGACTGTTGCAGAGATGGAAGCTGTAAGGAGCTAAGGTCAGTCTCAGTGCTTTACTATGAAGCATTCATAAGCAGCTAAACTGGACTGGGGCCAAGGTATGCGTAAACCTAGCCCATTGTGAACCGTTTTGTAGCAGCCAGCCTGAATGAACATCAAGGGAATTGAACATTAGCGAACTGTAGAGATAGAGTTGTTGCAGATTATTCGCTATTCTTATTACATAAAAAAATTGTGTCTTAATGTATATAGACATACATATGGATACATCAATTTCTGTGATGAAGTTTTTAGATTGAGATTTATTTAAATGGATATATACTTGAGTTCAAATCGAGTCATTTAGATAATATAGGTAAAACGTTATTGCGCTTTAAAATCCTGGTTGAACTACATACTCTTTATTTCATCACTATGATTGACTTAAATATTTTTAAAGCAAATTACATTATTAATTTTTGTTTTGTTTTTATTATTATTTTTTCTAACAATATATTATATTCTAGTAATTACTATAATTCTCAATCTTTAGACATGTATTTGAAATACCAATTCTAGGCATGCACTCTGAAATAAATAGGAAGATGTTTAAAAGTGAAGAAATTAGAGAAGTTTCACACTTTGATTTTTGAGAGTTGTTATTACTCTCTAATTTGAAAGATATAAACCATGAAGAAAATTTGAAACAGATTATATTATTTATTAATTCAAAACTGTATTTAATTATTAAAAAACTGGAATATAAATTCTAAAAAAAGATATTCGCTTTATTTATTTATTGTGGAAACCAGATGAATACTTAATTTAAGTTTACAAAAAAAAAAAAATTATATAGATGGTCTAAGCTATTATTTCAAATATAATTTTAAATTGAATTTAAAACATTTTTATCAATTTCAAATTGTTAAATTTTAATAATTTAAAATTTTCCTTCCATAAATATTATTTTTTTAAAGCCTACGAGTTCTAAAGATCATGAATACAGCAAAAATAATAATAATAATAAGTTTTAGCAGTTTGATGATAATGTTATTATGAGAAATTTTTTATGATTCCAAACTATAATTTTAAATTAAAATATTTTTTTGCTCTCATATTTTTTTTTTTACAGCTGAGTAAAGAACTATAATAATTAAAAATATTGGACAGTGAACCCTAATTATCTTATATTTTGGTGAAATATATTTATACTGGATTATTTAATGTTAATAATTTCATATATTTTAATTACTAATTGGATTATGATTTGGTATTCTGATAATCAATACCACACTAGAATAAATTATGGGAGATGGTAAAAAATAATAACTAACTGCTATTGACAATGACTAATCATTACTTAACCTATATTCAAGCATAGAATGATATATATAGATAGATAGATAGATAGATAGATAGATAGATAGATAGATAGATAGATAGATAGATAGATAGATAGATAGATAGATAGATAGATAGATAGATAGATAGATAGATAGATAGATAGATAGATAGATAGATGGAGAAAAATAGAGATAGATAGGTAGATAAATAGAAAGAAATAGAGATAGATAGATAGATAGATAGATAGATAGATAGATAGATAGATAGATAGATAGATAGATAGATAGATAGATAGATAGATAGATAGATAGATAGATAGATAGATAGATAGATAGATAGATAGATAGATAGATAGATAGATAGATAGATAGATAGATAGGAATGTAGGTAAGTATATAGCTGAAAGAACTTTTGGAATTTTTATAATTGTTATCAATATTTAATTGAATAAATAGATAGATAGAAGGGCAAATGAGTGAATGAGTGGATGAATGAATGGAAAAAAAAAGATTGGGAAGATAAAATAATGGATGGATAGATATATAAATTGATAAATATATTTAGAAATAAACAGATAGCTAGACAAATGGATGAGCAGATGGATAGTTGGATAAATAGATAATTAAAGAAATTTTGTATATACAATATATTTTAAAGAGCATTTTTAAATGTTGCAAGAATTTTTTTTGTTTTATGATTTAATTTTGAGATGTTAAGATAAATCATGTTAAGCAATAGAAAACTAGCACCAGTGATGAATTACTTATTTTAATTTATCTTAAAACAAAAAACCTAACTTTACTGTTAGAGCGCATTATATTATTATAGCTAGCCATAGAAGTTTATTGCTGTAATTATTATGTTTTACTAGCACTGCATAATTTGATGTTTTATATTCAATATTTATTAGCATTGGAAGTTATTTTTACATATTATTAGAGCTGCATAATTATGTTTTTGAAAACTTGATATTTGCCCTTAAAATCATCGTTCTTTTAAACTATAATCCATATAAGAGTTTGAAAAGCAGTTGAAAATGAATTCAATATTCATGTGTAAATGCGATTGATTTTAATATTAGTAGGAATTGTTTAATTTATCCTGTGCTTAGAGATTAGCCTTAACTGTTAGGTGTTTGTCAGCACTGTAAAATTCAACATGCATAAGTACATTTCAAAGTTTTCAAGTTATTGAGATGGATTATAAAAATAATACTCAAATTGGATTTTATAATTTTTTTTAAACATGTTATTGGAATAAATATGTGGGAAGTAATAGCTTTAGAAATAATATGCCTCATGCCTTTTTTTTTTGTTTAATGATTATATGTTAGTTTATAAAGACCTCACATTAAATCGCAACATTAATTTTTGATAGAAATGCAGTTTTCTTACTGCTGCACGGATTACATGTACATGGATATATATATATATATGAAAGACTTCAGACTACTCACCAAAGTATGGACTGATGAGTGTTAGGAATAACAAAAAGAGCTAGAAAATGAAATACATGGTTGAAAGAATAAACATGTATCACTGACACTATCGAAACAATTAAGAAACTGAAATATTGCTGAGCTGGACGTGTTGCTAGAAAAGTTAATAATAGATTGTTAGTTGAAGTCTTAAACTGGATCCCGAGCGATATAAAAAAGCCAGAAAAGAATCATATGTGAGATAGAAGGATAAAATAAATAAAGAAGTTTGCCAGTGTGTTTTGGAAAAGAGAGATTAAGGGGTAGGAAAATTGGATTAAATTTGGAGACAGACCTTCATTCTGCAGTGGATTAATTTAATTTATTTGGATCAATAATAGCTTAAAATGATGGTGAGTTGAGGTATAAATGACGATGATGATGAATTGAGGTATAAATCGTGTAAATCTATAATATTAAAATATATAGTGAAAAAAGTTATCAATTTATAAACGCATCTAATTAATAAGTATTGAAAATATTTAATGAATTTTGTACTCAGTTTTTTAATTCAGAAAAAATTGACGCAAATCCTTTAGGCTTTCTCTACCGCCTCTGATCAATGGAAGAATTTTTCGCACATAATGTTTTATTGCGCCAAATATTAATGTGATTAACAGCTAGCTAAAGCTTTTATCATATTTTTAATAATTCAGAATATCTTTCTTTATTGATTTTATAAATAAAAAAAGAGAGAAGACTGATATTGATATTTCTAACACATATTTTATTTATAAGTGAAGTAAAAAATAAAATATCTATATTAAAAATATTTATGCACTTATATATAAAAGCTTTACTTATCCTGCATTATTAAACAGCCATTAGTAACCCATTGTTTTTAAAGGCTTACTACAAGTACATCTATCTTAAATTAGTTCTTTTTCTAAACTATTTATTTTCGGCTGCAGTAGAAATTATTCAAATCTATCTATTATTCTGCTATGAATCAGTCATTTCCAGTTGAATTCGTTAATTTTGCAACAAATAAACTATTTTGACTTCAATCTATTTATTTCTTTATTATTACTATTTTCAAGTTAAATGTTTCATTAAAAATGTTCTATATAGGTTGAGGAATACTAGAGAAATAGTACATTTGAAACGTCTCATAGTTATATTATCCCAGTCACATTCCTCCTTTAAATAGAGCTCGAATTTTAGCACTCCCTAAAAATATTTTACGTAGATTTTAGCTAGCGTTATGAATTGGTTCTATAGCGAAATAGTATTTATTACTAGGCTGGTAAATGCAATTTTATGGAGAGTTAATTTTTTCTTCTTAATTCTTCAACACTGATTTAGAGCAGTGATGGAGTTGTAGATTCGGAAGTTGAGATTCCAGGATTGGTTCTCTATTGAATAAAATATTAAAAAAGCTTAGTTTGGGTTAACTAAATAGAACTGTTTTGTAAATGATCACCCTTCTGTTAATATGCTCAAAAGCACATGTATATATGATTAATTTTTTAAAATCTTCTGCTAAGGATGGACAAATATATTTCACTGCTTACTATTGACTCCTAAAAATATTTTAGAATTTACTTTGAAATTTTTTAACTTTTCTTAAAATTTTTTGGTTTCACTTCAGACTAAAACTCTATGTCATACACACATCAAACATATAAACTAACCAATATACTATAAAGTCTCTATATGTATATACGGACTGGTTTGTGTGGTCATCAAAAATTCGACTCTAAAATAATAATAATATTGTTATTATTTTGAGTTAAAATGATCATATTCTTTTGTGAATGATTACTTCTGATAATGATGATAGCGCATTATATATATACACACATGTACATATAAGACGATTATTGTTTAATTATTATGTATTTTTATATTTTATATAATTGTTGGACATATACATAATAATCATTTTTATATAGAATAATATAATATCTCAAAATATTTTAATCTGTCTTAGTGTTTTTCTCAAACAAATTTTTTGAAGTTGCAAAACCATTAAAAAATCAAATTTTGTTCCTTTAATTTTTTTTTTTTTTGAAAAAGTTAGGCAGAAGAAAGAGTAGAAGTCCCATAATGTAGAAACCTCAAAGAATGAATTACCACTGAACTTTCTTGCAAGTATCAGAAACACTACTGATGTGTACATAGAAATAGTGGAAAAACAAAATGGTGTTAATTCATATTAGATGCTTTTGTTTAATTAGAAATTAAGAAATAATCTATTATTTTTATTAACATTACATGCCTATAAATATCACATGATCACTATTTCCTATGTTAGCACATTACTGTTATTAAAAACAGGCAAAAACTGAGAGTTTTGCCTGTTTTTAATTACATGCCTATCATAGTAAAAGAACTAGGGGAGAAGACTTATAAAAAATATCACTTACTTTTCACCTAAATTTTTACCAATATATGATTCTTTATAATCTCATACTCCATATACTTTATATTTTTGAATCATTTTACATTCTTTATAAGCTGTCGCTTATCTTTATTTACAGGTCAAAGATTTTTAAAAAGTACCTTATAGAGAAACTATTTAAGGAGGAGTCATAATTTAACATGCTTGCTAATTACCAAATACTGAAAGTTTGAGTACTTTTTCATTGGTGTTTTACCTTCTAATTAAGAATAGCAATATTTTCAGGCACTGATCAATATTGAATGTTTATCTGGGTTGACTATAAGACAATTATCTGGAAAAAAAAATCCTAAATATATTTAAAAAAAATTTCAAGTTTATCTCAGATTATATGTACATCAGGTAGGTCTAAGAAATTTTTGTTTTATGTTTAAATTCTCTTATCTGAAGCTAACTCTGCAAAGGGCGTTATAACCAAATAAAAGCACTTGATCATTATCAATAATATTTTATTATCAATATATTATACCATTTATATATTGAGATCTACATTATAATTTTTACATTATCAACAATGTCAATTATCATAATTCATTCAGTTTCAAATTTACTAAACTTACACTTTGCCTATCAGCAGTAAATATGCATATTTGATTTTTCATCTTCACTGTTGCCATAGAACTCATAATGGATGTTTAGTAAAATAATAAACAAATTGTATTGACAATTGCTACAAATCATTTTAGGATATTTCTTATAGTAATAAAATTATTAAGGCTTTCTATAATGGGAATAATTTATGGACAAGCTATCACTTTTTTTATCTAAAACACTCAAAAATAAATAGAATCATTCTAATTTCAATAAGAAAAAAAAGAAAGAAAAAGAAATAGAATAGAAAATATTTTGTGGTTCACAATTGCATGCACACATTTCATAATAGTTTTTTTTAGTCATTTTATTTAGCATCTTGTTTTGATGTCATTTTCCATAGGATTTTTTATTTTTGTGAATGGCTTTTATATTTTGCCTGGTCATAATTAAACATTGTCATCTATATAAATCTATATTCACCAATAGAAATTATCAATATTTCTTATCTTTAGAGTGTCATTAAAATAATCTCTATAATGTAAACAGTTTCTGCCTTTTCAATAAAAATCATGCTTAAGCATATTATAAATATTTATTTAGAAATTTATCAGTTTTTATTCATTTTACATGCCCTATCCAATGAAGTTGTGTTCTTATAATAATAGGTTTAATATCATAACATCCATTAACCTGAATATTCTCTTTATAACTTGCCATGGATGTTTTTAAATAAAGTTTTTCAATCGGATTTTGCATATCTTACTTCCATTCCACAAATTTGGCATAAAAAAATCTTAGTTTTTTTTTATGTGTCATGGCATTGGAAGGGAAGTGAACCTGCTAACCTGGGACACTGCTTGTAAGGCAGTTGTGCTGACCACTTCACCACCAACGCTTGACAAAAAAACTTAGTTAATGCAATTAATCACTATCGTGTCATATTCTGTGTTTAATTTGGTAAATGCAGTAACACCTATAAGAGTCTTTGTCACACTTTAACATCCAAGTTCCCATTTTATCTAAAAAAATATTTAATTGATCGAACATTCTTAAAGTGGTAATCATTCATACTGTAACAAAAGTTTTTTTTCCATTAATAACTAACCCAAATTCTTTATACATTACATTTGAAATGTTAAAAACAATATGAAAATCATTGTTGAATTAGCAAAAGTTTACACAATTATCAGAATGATATAAACGTAACATTAAAAACAAAAACAAATATATATATATTTAATTGAATTAAATTAAAAATTGTATTATTATAGCTATATTACATCTTGGTATCTGTTCATGAATCAATCATAAATTATTCCAAGATCACTTTCATCCCATTTAACACCACTTTTTATTTCAAATGCTTCCTTAATCGCTAATAGTAATAATGCTTTCACTTATTCTATCATGCAGCAGTTGTACAATATGAATAAACTTATAAGACTATCAGTTGCTTTTAAACATAGCTACAAACTTTCATGATTATCAGTCCATTAGAGGGAGCTTAGGACTCCAGTTTTCACTGTTTCAGGCTCCCTGTTTTGTTCACTAAAGTCATAGTCCATTGTGTTGGATCCATAAAAGAAAATTTTGCCAAAATGTAAGTGAATATCTGTTTTAGTGTTTTTTCATCTTTAGAAGAAGTTTTGGAACAGTTTTCATTCAATGATAATTGAAATTATCTATCATTCTGCTTTATGCAAATGGATGCCATTAGAAATAGACAAAAGCTAGCCTAAGTAATTCTTAGAATCATTAGAATATTATAAACCTTTTAAAAATAATTTTAAATGAAACCAAATAATTCTCAAAAGAATAGACACTAGAAATCCTAATTTTATTGATAGAATAAATAGGAAATTCATTTGGACATCAAATCTCATAGAAAACGTGGAATATAATTAGTTAACAATGATGGTTTTAGGAAATTTATCTCTGCATCAGATTTTAGCAGTGTTAAACAAGTTTTAAATGTTAATTCAACCTCAATTTTAGAATTGAACATTATAGAAAATAGCATAAGCTATCTCCCTGCACAAAAATCAGGTTTCTCCGATGATCAGAACAGAAGTTATTACCACCCCCTTCCGGTGGATTGGGGCCACAAAAAAAAAATTAAAAATTTTCAAATCAACACAGAATTACAATGAAGTGGATTTCTGAGCTAAAAAATAATGATTTAAAGACAAAAATGTGTACAAATGATGTTTTAGACCTAAACAAACGTTGAAGCTTAAAATTATTCATACTCTTTTAAGCAATAATTATTGAGAATTTTCCAAGCTTTAACAACAAACTTTTAGATTATACTTGAATCATTGATTACTAATCAAGACCTGAAATTCAATCAAAAAAAGCAGGATCCAATTAGCATTGACAAATAAACATCACTGTGAACCCTGAAGGACTTTGGTTGGTGGGTTGAACAGCCATTGTGAATATTTTCAGACACAGGAGTTTGATAATGATAAAGGGCAGTTGTTCAGCTCCATTGACTTCAGTGTGCAAGATGATATCACTGGATGCTAGACACTCCAGCTAGAAGTATCATATTTGTAACAGTAATACAGTTTTGTTGTAATATTTGCGGGCACGGGTCTGCACTCCTCATTTCTTCTGCAGGGGTTAGTCATTGGGGGTCTGGTTTATGGGTGTGGGCTGGTGACAATTATTGCCGCTACCCGGAAAACCTGCTGGGAGGGTACAGAGTCAAAGTCTTTAGTGACTTTTCTGCTCTGATGAGCTGCTGCATCCCCTTGATGAATTGTTTTTGGGCAGTGCAGATCTGTGCTCATCCATGTATAGATACACATTAAGCAAAATTAAACAATTTCTTTCATGGATATATTTGTTAT
The DNA here is from genome assembly GCA_028023455.1 of Epiperipatus broadwayi. Classification (NCBI taxonomy): domain Eukaryota; kingdom Metazoa; phylum Onychophora; class Udeonychophora; order Euonychophora; family Peripatidae; genus Epiperipatus; species Epiperipatus broadwayi. The sequence continues at coordinate 223,948 of JAQFVV010000479.1, read as the reverse complement.
CGTGCGTATGTACTTTGTAAACCTGGTCAATAATTGTTTTGCATTGTAACATTGAACACTTTGTAATTTTCCACGGGTAAGTGTACCCGATAATTTTTTGTAATCTTTTGACTAATAAAGGTTACTTTTGAGAAGGGAAAAACTTTCATGATTAATTAGCAAATGGCATTACCTAATTGATAGCAATTATTGTAATTAATTAGCAAATGGCATTACCTAATTGATAACAATTATTGTAATATAAATTCATAATTCTGCTTGTGACACTTTTTTTATTTGCTTGGCAACTATATCTGTAATATTACTGATTATCTAAAAATATATCAAATTTTGATAAATACTCATCTATTAGTGGAAGCACCTATTTAATAAAATTTTTGAAAATGTTTCACCTAGTGGATAACAATGTTGTTCCATAATAATTATTGAAATCTTTTCTATCAGGTATCAAATTACATAAATTTATATAGTTCTAAAAAAATTCAATAGCTTTAAAGAACAGTTTTAAAATCATTAAGCAAGATATCTCTGTATAAATTTAAATAAGTCTACGATGGGAGGGGGAGATACATTATTAAATAAAATTACCAAATTCTTGTTATTATTCAAATATGACAAAACTCTAACCTCCACCTGTTCAAAGGTCATCCTTACTAAATATAATAAATGAATATTGTCCCCTTAATTAATGAGATTGTGATATTACTTCTCTGATTTACCTATTACATTTACCACATCAAGTAAATTAAAGTGAGCAATCTCAATAAACAAAGTCCTTTCTTTGCACGGTTATTAAATTTATAATTTTTGTTCTGCATGGTTTATGACAGTGGTCAAGTATCAAACTATGGAGAGTGAAGCCTTCATATCGATTCCAGTCATTATCACTTTCAATGCTTGAACTTAACATAGGCAAAACTCTCCATACAGTAGTGTTAATAACAGTTATGTGCAAGCATAAGAAATGGTGATCATGTGATATTTAATGGTTTAATGCTTGAACTTCTTACAAACTCTCAGGCAATAAAATCATTCTATTATTTACTCTTTTTTTTAAAAGTGTACTTCATTTCTCATTTATTCACAAGTTTGCTAATTTTTACAGGCAAAGGTTTGAAGAAATATCACATGATAATAATATAACCAGATAATAGACAAAAACTACATTCATTTTCTCTTTTTCCATTTATCTAAATAATAATAAAATATAAATATTAAATATTAAATTAATCTGCCAATAACACTACTGAATTAAATCTCAGGTAATGCATTTCAAATTTGAAAGCTAGTTTAAACCATAAATTTTTAATAGAAATCATAAAATATTGCATTTTAATTTCAAATATGCATTTTTGATAATTCATCTCAAATTTAGATATAAAAAAATATTAGAAATTTAAAGATTGTTATTAACTTATCTGCATATTAAATTAATCTACAAATTGTTTGAAAGTGATTTATTTTTCAGTCTAAAGCAAGATTTAATAGCTTTTTCAGCTATTTAATTATTAATTAATAAATAGATATCTAGCATTATTAACCAGAAATCAAAACAAGGAATAAAATATAATACAATGAGAAGATTGGTCTGATGAATAGTGCCATCACCATTGTCTCTCTTGGAATTACATTAGAGAGGTTTGATTCTTTAGAGAACATCTATGAGATTTAATAGCATTGAAATTCAGTGGTAATAGTAAAGTCTATTACAATATGTTTTACACACATATATTTATAAGAGTGTGTGCATATATATTATATGTACATGTTGAAAACATACACAATGCATATAGCATTGAATAAAAAATATTAAAATATAGAAAATTAAAACTTTTTTTCAAAAAATAGCTATTTTTTTAATATTTTATTTATTTTTTTAATAGCAGATAACTTAAACAACAGATGTGGAAATCATGATGATGGATGGGGGCTCAATGTATAAATCTTGAAAGATATATTGAATACTTGTCTGAAATGTTACAATGAGAATAGTTCAGAATGATCTTAATGGTTTTTGGTCAAAGAATTTTAGCTAGAATAAAATATTGAAAAAAAAAAAGATGTTGCAAAAAATCAAAATTAATTCACAAAACTGAAGGATAAAGGATTGGAACATATGATAATAGTCCAATTAAACATATAAATACATATGAAGATAATGTAATATGAACTGGACTTTAAACACTCAATATTTTATACTCTTGAATACTTTAACATGCAATACAATGACATCTTATAATAAAAATTAATTATCATACCATTTGCACCTTTCTTAAATACTTTATCAATATCCTTTACTTATATCAAAACTAACAGTTTTGACTGTCCTGCAGTCATCATCAGAGCTACAATATTCAAATATATAATTAATACACTTATACACATATTCATATACATAATTAAATACACAATATAAACAAAAATAAATATACATTTTAACCTAATCATTATAAATAATCACAACCCATTTTATTACTTTACTCTTAAATATTGATTATTTTATATCACTTTATTTTTTTATTTTTTAAATTATTACTTATTATAATTATAAATTTTAACATTTATTCTACTATTTAATACATATTATTGTCATTTTACTTATATTATAAATCAACTTCTAACCTTTTTTTTATTTTTATTAAATATTTTATAATTATCAATTAACTTTTTCCACATTGCAAATGACTTTTTTACATTACAAAAATTACTTACCTCTTTACAATCCTATTTCTAAAAACCCAACTGACAAATCTTTCAAAATTTATACACTTGTTTAACACCTCCCTCTATTGTCATTTTCTTCAAATTTTGATATAAATAAAAAGTATTGATAAAATGTTTAAGAAAGATGTAAATGGTATGATATGTTAAAGTAGAAATCAATACATAGAAAAAGAAAGAAGAAAAATTAATCATAACCAAAATATAAATATAAAAATATTTAATTGAAATAAGAAATTAATTATTTTAGTAAATTAATATATTTTCTTAGAAAACAATATTAGATCATTATTTGTGTTCTAAATTTTTTGTAAGAACTTCACTATTAAAATTGTGTTGTTGACTTAAGTCACATTAAATTGGTAAGAAAAGTCTTTGTATCTTTATGCTTTCAATTCTTCTCTGCACTTCTTACAGATATCCCTTCATTTCATTATAATTCCATTTAGTGAACAATGTTTCTATTGCTCAACTATATATCCAATACTTCAATTTTCCATTCTAATAAAATAGTGGTAGTGGATTGTATATAATGATTGTGATAACAATTTGTGCTTACATGTGTTGTATGTCTGAATTTTGTTCATTAAATCCTAATGATTAAAAACTAAAATACTGTTGGCTATAAAAGTATATAATTGTATAAATCTATGTTTTACATTTATACATATATAAACCTGATAAAATCCCAATTGTTTTAAATATGACTGGTTATCTTATTCTTTTTTTTAAATTGTAACATTAACAAAAACATACATTCTACTTACGTTAATTTGTATTTAATTTTAAAAAAAAAGTAGCCAATCAAATTTAAACAATTAATGAATTGAACTCTATTTATTATTGATTTTGAATAATAAGATCAGTACATTTTAGTCTAATTTTATTTATTTATATTTTGACTGTTTAACACAAATATTGGTGAAATATTCAGACTACATTACTGTATAATATGAATCTCTGAACTAATAAATAAATTCATTTTCTATATGACAACTAATAAATATTCCCTGATTTCTCCTCCAGCATAGGTTAATGAATGGTAGGAATATATGTTTTTCAATTTTAAAAATAAAAAGTAAAATTAATGATCACTAAATAGCAGTAAAACCAGGGTTTTATGTTCAATTTATAGGTACACAGGTCTTTTTCTGGTAAATCACAGCTCCAAATTCTCTAACAAAAAAAGAGGAAGTATCTACAAATGAGTAATAGAGGTATAGTATAATGTAATCATCATCATTTTCAATCGTTATCAGTCCACAGCAGGATGAAGATCTTTCCAAGTTTAATCTGCTTCACTGATCTCTAGCCTCTTTTCTTTACATCAACTCACACACTTCATTAATTTATCCATCCATACCTCTTTTAGATTTTTTACAATCTCTTGGAATCCAGTTTAAGATTTCAATTATCTATCTATTATCATCTCTTCTAGCAATATGTCCAGACCAACTCCATATCAGTCTTTTAATAATCCATAATAGTCATACTATAATGTAACAATGTGCCATTGATTGGAATCCTTAAATAAAAATATTATTATCAGCTAATATAGTTTAAAACAATTTCCATCTCTTCAGTGGCTAATCATGATTAAAATTTGTCTAATTTAATAGATTCTACATAGCCTATACTGGTCTAATTTTTATTGGTATTGAATTTTAGCAATTTGATTTTTAAAAAGACAGTTTAAGATTTTTTGTTCCCCTAACTTTCTCTGCTACTGAACCAATTGCTATTTTCTTACTTGAATTGACAATGTTATCACAATCACAAAATCAGATTAATATTAATGTGAAATATATTAGTATAAAAAAGTAAATAAATAAGGCAAATTTAATTTATTAAATTATTATTGTGAAGATATGTGTTCTAAAGTATTTTAAAGCAAAAGGATGGATACTTTTTTATGTGTTAATTATTGAAAAAAAAAAAAACATTTAGTAGACATACATTAAATTAAAAAAAAAAAAAAGAAAGAAAATTTTAATGTTAATAATACTAGACAGGTTCTAGTAAATAAATTAACGATGATCACCAATTGAGTATATAGTCTCTACTGTTGACAGGTCTGTCTGAGAAATCAGGCGTGAGCCACCCAACCTTGTAAAATATCAACTTTAATCTTTCATTTACTCTCATTTCACAGATTGTCACAACATAGCGGGAGTCATTTTAAAATTTATCAGAAAGTAAATAAAATTTAAATATTTACATAAGCCAAAGAAAATTTCCCCCTTTTTTTTTAATCATTAAAAAAAGTTTAGTGTTAAATAGTGAAAATCAGCGCGTTTTTGAAAAAAAAAATTGATGTTATTTTTTCATTTTCTTACAAAAAAAAAAAATGTAAATAGACTTTCAAAAATCAAATTATAGTATTTGATTTTTGTACTGAAGATTTTAAAACAAAGAGTTATAATTATTGAAATTTATTATGGACAAAAAAATAAAATACTTATTATTTTGTTAAAATTGTATCTCTTCAAAGAAAATGTTATTGATTGAAGCTATAAACAAATGTTCGATGATATCATATACAGATGTGTGTGTGTGTATGTTAAATTTATATCCGAAAGCTGACGGAAATAACTAGGTAATAATATACTAGAACAAAGAATAACAAAGTGATTATTTTTGGAACAGTGGTTATTGAAATCGTTGTTTTAAATTCAGATCGAATTTTAAGATATTTTTAGGTATTGGAGAATTTCCCAATCAAACAAAAAAATATTTTTCAGATAATAAGCCTACTTAAAGAATAATATTTCTGTAGTGCAAGTGGATAATCTCTAATCTAATGAATGACTAATAAGGATTATTAATATACTTCCATTAAGTCAGTCTACTTAACTTTACAATATTGGGCAGCAAACAAATATTTTACCATTATAATATGATAAATAGAAAAAGTCCGCAAAAATCGGACAATTTAGTATCAATAAATGACAAAACTTTACTGATGATAAGTTATCGCACATCTATGAACATTAAACTTTGTTTTGCTTTAACTGTAAATAAGAACATTCCTCTTAATGAATAATGTCTATAGTATGAATAATATGCCTATAGTATGATTTTGACTATACCAGGGATGGGAAATTGTTTTGGCTTGGGGGCCACAGAGGTTGGCTGAGGATCGCATCAGGGGCCACTTTTTGAAGTAAAGGTTAGCGGAGGACCGCACCTTTTTTTTCATGACAGAATAAACACACTGCTTTATTCTCTGTATTACCAAAGAAGTATTTGTTTGTCCATTCTTCATTAAACACATGACATTCATCACCGATTTTACATTTTTTCGGAGGGTTCATGGTTTCACTAAAGTTGGAAATGTATGTATTTGCTAATACAAAGACAAAATTGAAATTAACGAAATCAACTGGAAAAACACTGCACATCATATTTACACTGTGCATGTGAATTGATGTGGCCATCCTAGTAGAAAATACGAGACAAATTTTCGGTCGTGCACAGGAAGGAAATCTCAGTTCAAGGTGGATTTTTCTGATTGTCTTGATGGGCCACATAAAAACTCTTAGTGGGCCACATGTGGCCCTCAGGCCATTATTTGCCCACTCCTGCACTATACCATCCTTATGCAAGGTAGGTCTATACCACAGAAATATTATTCATTAAATGGATAATCTCTAGACTAATGAATGACTACTAAAAATTATTAACAGAGCATTACTGAGTCTTTATTTTTCGAGTAACATCTATTACAAGCTTGAGTAATCAATGACAATCACATGACAATGCAATTTTCCCAATTGGTTTCTGGCTTTTGCTTTTGCCAATATAAACTTGAGATTGCCAATCACTTTTAATTCTTTTTTTTTTTTTAACTATCACGATAATAGCAAAAAATTAAAAAGAAAATTTGGAATTCAAATCAATTTGTTGGCTTAGTTATACAGATCTGGTGTTAGAATACTAATCATATATTTTAGCAATCCATTCTATTCTAACAGGGCCTTTCATGATTTGGTGCAGTGGTAGAGTAAGATTCTGAAGATCAAGATCCATGGATTGCAGCCCAGCTATAACATTTTGCTCAAATTTTCTATAAATTCCACTGCAGCAAACTATTCATTTTTTTTATTTTGTTTGTTTTAATTCTAACTGTAGACATCCTTTTTTTTTTTTAATTAAGAATATTAATACTAACATGATATCAGTAATTAATCAAAAATTCAAATGATTTTGTGTTGGTGATATATATATATTTATAAAACGCGTAAGTTAAAATGTATAAGACAAAATCAATTAAGTTAAAAGTACATTTGATGACCATTTTCTATGTTTACACAAGTGGCTATCAGCAAAAGCAAACTATCCATCCATGCAGTAGTGCCACCCAGTGCAACTCTTATTAATCAATATGTACAAACTTTCCTGCATTCATTGATTAATAAGGTTTGTATTGGGTGACACTATTGTATGGAGAGTTTGCTATTGCTAATAAGTTAAAAATTCCTGAGAAAAATAAGTTAAACATTTTGATTGAATGTAAAAACTACTTATATCTAAAAATAGGTAACCCTTAATTATAGCTAAATATCAAAACCAGATAACATAGTGACAGACCATATAAAATTCCTTGAAATTCTAGTAATTATTAAGCTGTCTGGAAATTTAATCATCAGAGCAGCTGGATGGAAGCATGAAGAAAGAAGGCAATGGAAGACCTTCAGCAGAAGTGGCTATTATCTCAGTGCTGCTCACCACTGAAGCTTTAAAGGAAGCTTGGGGCTCTAATCTTATTATTTTTTGATAAGCTTTATGAAGCAAATCTGATAAGTAATTATAGTAGATATATTGTATACTTATGCTTGTAAATCTATTACATTACTCGAATATATATTATTGATTAATACAAATATGAAATTATTATTATGTATTAATTATCAACAATTTAACTCAGTTAATAAACAGCTAATAATCACTATTTGACTCAATTATTTATTTTATTGTATGTCTTGCTGTAGTATACTTACAGCTACTCTTACATAGCAGATCCAAACATGCAATTTGACAAATCATTAGAATCCCCAATTTTTAAAAAAATTAATATCCTACTCTCATACAGTAAATCCAAACATAACATTTGGTATTATCTTTAACTTATTTTTAATGTCAATTATAACTTGAATAATCTAATCTTGAATCCTGCATATTCTAGACAAATAACATACTATTCCAAAAATTTCAATTCTATTATGCAGTTTAATGTGAAATATATTCCATATCTTTTGATAGAAGTAACTTCCAGAAAGAACAGCTCTTTGATTTTAGACAGAAGAAAAAAATCTTGAATGGAAACAATTGAAAAAAGCTGATATGTTCCATTAATTGATCACATGACTCAGCATGTTATCATCATTTTTAACCAATGTTGATTATTGTTGATCTGTTGCAGGATAAAGGTATCACCAAGTTTAATCTACCACTTTAATCCCTTTCCTTTCCACAACACACCTCATATTTTCTTATTTCATCCATCCATTTTTTTAGAACTTTTATAATTTCTTGGGATCCAATTTAAAAGTTTAACTCTCTATTGATTATCATTTCTGCTAGCAATATGTCCAGCCCAGCTCCATTTGAATATCTCACTTATTTCAACAATGCCAATGATATCTGTTTGTTCTCTCATCCAGGTTTTTCATTTTGACTCTCTTATTGTTACTCAACATATATCTATTATTACTTGATGAGTGTTCTGAATTTTCTGTATTGCTCTTCTGTTAAGTGTAAACACTTTTGTCCATATGTATAAACTGGTAAAATACATCTGTTAAGAACTTTCACTTTGAAAAACAGGCATATTTCCTTCAAATATTAAGTTATTTCTTCCAAAAGCATTCCATCCAAGTTTAATTCTACAATTAATTTCACCCATTATATTTCCATCTGTACAAATAATTTAACCAAGATATTTGCCATTGTCAACTTTTTCTAATATATGATTATCAATCTTTATTTCATTTTTTTGAGAAATTCCATTGAATATTTCTTTAGACATTTTAGCATTCATCTTTACTTCTATTTTCTTACTTTTACATTTCCTGAAATTCTGAAGTATTATTTGCAAAATCAACCACATCATCTACAAAATCTAGACAATTTAAATAATCTCCATTTAAATTAAATCCTTAGCTTCCTGTTTAATCCATAAAATATTTCTTGTAGAACTGCTGTAAAAAAAATTTGAAGACAGAGAGTCATCCTATTGTATATTCTTCTCAATGTTAATCTTAGTTCAGTCTCACTATGTAATGTAATTACTGCTGTTATATTTTGATATTCTTCAGAATATTAGAACATCCTTATAGAATCAAATGCCTTTCCATAATCTAAAAATTTAAAGCATAATGGTAATTCATATTTATTGGACCTTTTTATAATTTCTCTCAGTATTATATCTGATCCGAATCTAATTTTTTTTTTTTCTTGGTTGGTTAGAATCTAAAGTTCACTTTAAATGAATTATAATTATATTTGATAAAGATTTTGGTATAGAACTGATAGGTCTGTATTTCTAATATCTTCTTTATCATCTTTCTTAAATATCAATATTACTTCTACATTTTCCAATTATCCAGTAGAGCTTTATAAATTAGATATTTAATATATAATTTGGTCAACAATTTTTTTTATTTTTTCATCTGCTTCTTTTAAGATATCAATTATAGTTCCATTATTTCCCGGAGATTTTTCTTTCTTCATAAATTTCATTAAATGTCTCACAGCTTTATTTAAAATAAGAGGCAACTCAAAAGAAGTTTTATAATTATAGGGGATAGTTTGTTTTCTTTTCTTTATCACTATATAGCTCTTTATAAAATTATTTCACATATTTTATAATATCACTTTCTTTTTTTTCTAAAAGTTTCATTTTTTCTTCTTATTACAGAAATAACTTTCCTTTCATTAACAGAATGTTGTTTGATATTGTTGAAATGTTTATTCTCCTCTATAACCTTTCTTGCCAATTCACAATAATATTTTTTATATTATTATTAACTCTTTTTTGTACCATTTACAAAACTCTGTATATTTAACTTTTTTAACGCTCTTTAAAATATATATATATATTCCCTTTTTTTACGTATATTTATTAAAAATTCTGTTTTTTGTATTTTTTTGTATTAGTTATTATTCATGCAATTCATAATAGAAAATCACTTATCGTCTTATTAATTTCAATCAAATTTAAAGCATCTTCAAAGTCCATTAATATTTTAAAATGATTTTCAAGTTCTAATTTAAAGGGGAATGTTTTTGAGGATTAGAAAAAACAATTGTTCATACTAGTTTTCATCTCTCTAACTTTGCATTAACGCATATTCTACATTTTATTAATCAATGATCATTTCAGATGTTGAATTTATTAAGAAAATTACATTTTTGAAATTTATATTTTCTTTTAATCAAAGTATAATCCAATTCTGCTGTTCCTTCATTTGAATGATTTCATCTGTTTAGCATTTTTCTGAAAGAATTAATAATGTATAGTTTTTCTTTTTCTACTCACTCTACAAGTCTATATCTTCTTTTCTACTTTCATAATCAAATTTACATATAGCATTTTCATCTTTTAATTGTTTATCCATTTTACATCAAAGTCATCAGAGGTGTGTCATTCTATTGTGCAATGTCGCAGTCCACACATTGGCCAAATTAAGGTGGCAATCAAGAATATATATTTTCTATAATGCTTTAATATGTAATTTAATACCCTGTAAAGGCTTACACACCTGCACATATATAATGTAATATATAGGGGATTTGAACTCAGACTTTCACACGACCCTTAACTCTCCATGCCATCACATATTGCTGACCCACCTGATTACACACATGTTGAAAAGATAAATAATCACCAATATACATATTTCATGCTAAACTAGCAATCATCAGTTTGTCCAGATTACTAACTCCACACATATATGCAATCAGTGTTCAGCTTTATATTAAGATAGCCAATCCTCATACTTTAATGGACAGGCTTCAAACTACTCCAACCCAAGAAAATGTTTAAATTTTATTGATATCTATTTTATGCAATGATGTCTGTTATTGTTAATCTTGAACATAGTATATATATATATTATTTTTAAGTTAACATAAACCATTAAAGAGTTTCACAGAAACTCTTTATCCTATTTTATCAATAATAGATTAGCAGTACAATTGAAAGAAATATTATTTTAAAATATATATCGTGTTTGAGATGTTTATTTATAGCTTAAATATTTATTATCATGCCTTTCATAAACAATTCTACATTCTCACCAAATATAGGGATAAATGGCTCTTTAATATAAACCCAGTTCTTGTGCAGTGTACTTATTCTTACATCCATTATTTTACATATCTTTATAATAATACATACCCAAGGGTGAAAAACAAAATGTTTGTCTGGTGCACAATGCAGATGGCAAAAACAATATAAAATTAGAACAACAAAAACAATCAACCAGTTCGTTAAATAAATTCTTCATAATTGATAAAGCTATTGAAAATAATGTTAAAGAACCAACTGATAATATTCATTCACCATGTCATAAAAAAGGAAAAAAACAAACTTAAGATTATTTAGATTTTGAGAAACATATTTTTGAAATCAAAGAACAAGATTTGGAGCAGTGGTCTTCAACCATGGGGCCACAGACCGGCACCGGGCCCCAGAATTTTTCTGCTGGTCTGCATGCTAGACTGGGAAGAAAGCTTGTAATAACAAAATAATAAGATTTTAAACTTTTAATTAATATAAACAATTTTTATTTATTTTTTCATCGCATTTTTACCCGATTAAAAAAAAGAAACAGAACAAAAACAAAATCTAATCAATCATACATAAATTAATTTGTTTTTCTATTTATCATAGATGTTTTTGGGGGGAGGAAGTAGAGAAAAGTTTTTTTATTATACAAACTCCAGTTGTCTTTTGACAGCCAATCACAGCCGCTTGTCAGCATTGTTAAAACAATAAAATGTAACTGACTTTTTTTGAACTCTTACATTTTTTCTACTCTCTCTTTTAATATTTCATTTTTAGTGGGTTTTTTTTTTTGGCTATACAGTGATTTTTTTTTTTGGGATTTAACTTTATTTTTGAAATCAATTTTTATTACCTTTTTTAAAAAATAAAAACCAAAAAATAAGTTCTGTCTCTAACTTTTACAAAGTATTTCTCAATATACCCCCACCATCCCAAAATAAAGTAAGATCAAAACTTTTGACTTTTTCAAGTTTCAGTTTTTTTTTGTTTAAAAATACGGCCACTTTTTTTTTAGCCTATAAGGTGATATCTTTTTTGCCTTTATTTGTACACAACCGCTGATATACTAAAACTTTTATTTTTAAAACCAATTTTTATTACCTTTTTTAAAAATAAAAACAAAACAAAAATAATTGTTGTCTCAGTGAAGACAAAGTATTTCTCAACCCACTCCCCCAAAAAAAATTAAAATAAGATCTTTTTTGGATTACCTTTTTTTAAAAATAAAAACCAAAAAATAAGTTCTGTCTCTAACTTTTACAAAGTATTTCTCAATACACCCCCACCACCCCAAAATAAGGTAAGATCAAAACTTTTGACTTTTTCAAGTTTCATTTTCTTTTTTTTGTTTAAAAATATGCCCACTTTTTTTTGGCCTATAAGGCAATATTTTTTTTGGCTTTATTTGTATATCACTAAAATACTAAAACTTTTATTTTTAAAACCAATTTCTGTTACCTTTTTTTGAAAATAAAAACAAACAAAAAATAACTTTGGTGTCTATCTTTTGTCTCAGTGATGACAAAGTATTTCTCAACCCACTCCCCCCCCCCCAAAAAAAAGATCAAAACTTTTGACTTTTTCAACATTCAGGTGAATAACATTTTATTCTTGCATGTTTTAACAATGAAATAATAAACGTAAAATGCAAACACATTAATGAGAATGATTGTTATTGTACTGTTTTCTGTAGCAGTATGACTGCACAACTCGAGAAAGAGTGTTCAACATGTGAAGGTAAGCAACACCATTACAATACACAATAATTAGTATGCTGTTTTGGTCAGTTCTAACAATTATGCTTATCTAAGGCTAAGCAGGTTACATCTTTAAGAAAATTTATCTGTAAATTTCTGCCGGTCTGCAAAATCTTATTTTTATTTTTGGTGGTCCACAGGGGTAAAAAGGTTGAAGACCACTGATTTAGAGCAATACATTAGAAATGAGCAATTAAAAATAAAGAACTTTATTTAATAAATTTATATGACAAATTTCAAAAGTCATTTTTTATGCTTTAGTTTTTTTAATTTTTCCTAACTATATTTATTAATTAATACAATCTTGGTAAAGTTTAGACTTAAAATATTATTCACTAATGTGAAAAAAATAAACCATTTAATAATAAAATAGTAAATATATATAAAACTTATTCATATTTAAGTTTGTAGGTATTTTAATAGTTTGTATTGAAACAGTCAGTTTCATCCATCTGCCTGTTTTACTTATTTTACCCACACATCCATATGCCAGGTTTAAACCCTATCAGAGTACCCATTTAAACAACCTCAAATTACTATATATGCAGAATCACGTATATATATGCAAGTGGTATGTCTGTAATTTAATAGCATAGGTATAGATTACAGATATGTATCCATTTTATAAATATTTCTAATTTAAGAAATATTTTAGTTTAAATTGTTATGTTATTGGTATATATTACAGATATGTATATTCATTTTATAAATATTTCTAGTTTAAGAAATATCTTAGTTAAATTATTTAGCCAATTTTATTGTATTATTGAAATCGCATAAGTATATTTCCTATATTCTGCATGTATGGTTATAAAATTACTAATTACCAAACAACTTTTATTTATTACTGGTAAACAAATGTTAAAGTAGGTCACGCATTGGTCCTAAAATAGCGTGAACTTGATTTTGTAAATATAAAATGTGAATAACAAAATTTGCAGGAAAACAAAATCTAAATTGCTTGTTATAATTAAAAATGTGTTTCTAGAATAAATAAATGGATTTTTCTGCTGGTTGTGACTATTAAATATATTTTGCTAAAATAAATAAATGAACTTTTCAGCTATGGACAAGCTCATAAAAAATTAACAGGTGGCCAGAGTTTGAAAAATATAAATACTAAAAGTTTTGTCACCAAGGATCAATCATGTATATAATAAGTGAGTTGTAAGCAGAACCTACATCCATTTTATCTTCAAAATGGTCGAGTAGAATGGCAATAACTCACCCCTCTCCTTGACCGGGGATAGAGAAGAACTTTGGTCCGATAAAACCTAATGTCATACACCAGCAAAGCAGCCCGTATGTATTTAATATGCCAAATGACTCGAAACCGCAAGTATTTATAAATATAATTTTAGCTTATCGCTCTGCGAAGATAATTTCAAGTCTTCACTATAATAAATATTAAATAATTGAATTATTATTTTTCTTTCTCATTCGCTGTTTCGAGATCATATTATTATTTTACTGATTAATTTTTGGGTATTAATATTCTAATAATCAATCAGTATCTAGTTAAGATTGTAGTTTGCTTAATTCTAGTTATGAATTATAACTATTTATATGTGTAACTCATACATCATAGGAACTAGCCACAGAGATATTATCAAAGCATACTTTAATGTTTTATTCGTAATTATCCCTCAAATATGCTTTGTCCTCCTTAGATTTATATATGTTGAGATGCAGGTGATAATATTAAACTAGGTTACTAATTAATTTAGTCCCTAAATAGTATATTTGAAATACTAAATTTGAGAACTGGATTGTATAGATATGCAAATAGATGTTATCTAATTTTAAGGCATGATAATATACCTTTACGTATTTGTGTTATATATGTATAAGTTGCAGATGTGTCCCTACAAAGTACGCAATGTACAATTATCTGCTTGCTGCATGATTATTGATGAGTTGCTGGCAGAGGTCACTCTCATCCTCTTTAGTTTGGGTTAAAGCACACTTTTAGAACTAGGGCCCAAGGATCTAGATTATTCATAATGCTTATTTGACTCCCTGAACTACTAATGTTCCTATTCGTAGCAATTTGAGTGGTTTTAAGGCAAACCAAGTCTTTGAGACTGAAGCCCGTGAATAATGACCCATTCTCACCTTTGAGCTTTATTAATATTTTACTATGTGCCATAGAGTATATAGGTAAACCTATTATTAACCAGTTTTCTCTCCTTTTATATTAAATGTTTATCTGGCATTAGTGTATATCCTAATCTAGGTTAACATGATAACCTGTGTATCTCTGAGCCTAATTACATGCTCGATTTAACTTTATATAGATAGATGCCATAGGAGTGCTATTATAGTTATAACTTTGGTTATAAAGTTCCATATGATCTAGCAGACTACATGGGAGCTAGAAATTTGGCATATTAATATAGGCATAAACTCCAATACTGCATTACACTTTATTAAACACTTATAATGAGATAAGTAATATTAATCTCATTAGTTAGAAAATGCCTGCGAGTGTAATATCTCATGTTCCCATCACATAATTTTGTATATTTTGATTTATTATTTGTTATTGTTTTATTAAATTAATAATATTTAAAATCATAACGCGTTTTCATAATTTTATTGTCCGTGAGTTCATTTTATCCAACTCTAGATTTAATTACACATACATCATTATATCTAACTCTAGATTTAATTGCACATACATCATTATATCTATAGGTAGATTATTCTATTAAATTTCATAATCAATCATTGATATTTTAATTAACCACTTAGTCTTATGTGTGTATATCTGACCAAATCAGTGCTCAATTAGTTAATTTACGAGTCTTTTGTTTTACACTGAGTGACTGCCAGACCGAGGTTAAATTGAATGTCTGTGTACATTGAGGAATGTCATCCATAGGGTATTAAATCATTGAGCAGAGGTGAAAGGATTAAATGTTGGTTGGATTCTGAATCCCAGCATCCGTATTCGATCAGCTTTAGTGTATTTTGCTTGTGTTCTAGATTTGTTACGTGGAGGGACAATTCTTACTGTTACAGTATAGGCTGACTCATATATGTTTTTTTTATTATAATAATATATATATGTTCTTAAAGGAGAAAGTGGCATAATTTATTTTGCATACAGATGACCATAATTCTTGTGACAGTTTTGAAAATCTCCTATAACAACTTTAAAATAATGTTGGTTTCATCAAAAGCATTTTGTACATTCATATAAAAAATATCTACTTCCCTATTATAACAAGAACTTAATAAGAGTACCAAACTCTCCATACAGTAGTGCCACCAAAGGCAAAGTCTTCATAATCAATGGATGCAAGAAGGTTTGTGCATTCTTACTCATCCAATATCTCCAAATTAGTTTCTAGCTTATGACTTTCATCAGTGAGGAGCCTTGAATCTGAGAGCATTGCACCTAGATCTTAGGATCTAATGCAACCCTCTAGAAGTTCATCTTTTACCTATTTAGTTAACTATAAATCTAGGAGCCCAAGATGAAAACACATAATGTTTCCAACCTAAGCTCATTCATTTGTATAATCATATAGACCTAAACTCAGTTCAACATCTATACATTTTGGTGTATTTGGTTTTTCAAAAACCATAATTACCATTATCCTATGGATAAGATAGTCGCTACTGAATGGAGAGTTTGGTATTTTTATTATCAGCATGTATAAGCATATGAAATGGTGATCATATGATATTCTTATAACAACTTATTATTTGCATTCAGTGTTATCCATTAAGATAAATAACTAATCTTGGTATTCAATCACTACAATGTTATTCTTCCACTTTTTTTTATTATAAATCACACTCCCCTTGTGCTTCCAATATTTATGCAATTTATTCACTTTTTAAATTACAGTATAAAAATAGAAAACCATTAAGACAGCACAAGACTGAAACTGGCGCTAGTTGTACATCATGTCACGAATCTGCAGACTCTTTCAGCACTTTTTTACAGAAATAGTAAATAAAAAAATATTTCTCATCAGATTATCATTTACCACTTAAGGAGAGTTTTTATAATTTGACTTTTTTTTTCTATTTTACTCTTCAGTTATGATATTTATTTCCTGACTAATAGGTATTTGAAAAATTCCTAATCTTTAGGATTTTTTCAGGTTGACTCAAAATTAACTGACAAGTATTTGTCCAACGATTCTTAACTTAAAAATAAAACTCCCAAAACCATCTATATCAATCAAATTAGATAAACTCTGACTATATAAAAAAAAATTGATTGCAAAAGCAAATATTTTTATTACTTAAGATGATTGTGATAAAAATAATAATATAATTTACAAATCTGTTTCATCTAATAACTATATGAATGGCATATCATTAAAATGATTTGTCATCAGTTTTGTTCCTCAGGTTTTTCAATGATAGTGATAATGAAATCACCCACCTTTATGCCGACTGCTCTTTTTTTTCATCAACAACTTATCTAAAATTACTCCTCTAATAAATAAGATTACTTATAATATGATCAAAACATGAGCAAATTTCAAACAGTTTCTGTGTACTTTAAATGAAAATTCTGGTTTAACACAATATTCCTAAAAGCATTTGTCTGCACCACTTTCTAAAAGTATCAATAATTTTTCTCTTTTTCAGCGTCTATCTGTTACCTCAGGCTACAGAAAATGTAGTTTGAACAACTCTGATTTTGTTTTTAAATATATACCTTTATATCTAAAGATCTTTGCAGACTTTTTCTGCAACTTTGTTAGGTATCTGCAATTTATTTCTTAATAATTGTTATCTCTATCATTAATTAATTATTCAGGGATGCCTATCAACAACTTTTACATCATCATATCATAATGAGATGTTTTTCCTATTATCTTGGTCTTTATGTGTCCACATTTAGCATAATCCCATCAAATCATTGGGTTTTTTTTAATTTTCTAATAATTGATTTAAAATATCCATTTTCTTCTGCAAATGTGACATAGTGCTTCCTGCATATTTATAATCATTACTGTTTTTCTACCAATCTGTCTTTGTTTAAATTTAGATCTTTAATTGGTATAAATTTGGATTCATTAGTGGAGGTAATAATAATCATCAAATGCTCAGAAGTTTATGCAAAGTTTGAGTACCAAGTGATAGAACTGGAGTCGAGAATCATAGAGTTTGAGTTCCAGAGTCGCCTGTCTATCATTGCATTAAATCGTGCAGAGCAATAATTATAAATAGTTTATAGATTTGAAATTTATAAGGAGTTCAAGCATTGAAAATGACAGCACTGAGCCACTAACCACGTATCTTGAGCTCAACAATTAATCATTTATCACTTCATTAAACAATGAAAGTTGATGGGGAGAGCTAGAAAGACTAATGGACATTTATAAATTTTTGTTTGATGAAAGTACTGGTTACATCCTTAGTATATAATTATGTTATTTTCGCATTTTATTCTTTCCTTTTTTTTTTCATCCTGCTGTTATCACTTGTCAATCATTTCTCAATTAGTACTATTCAGTAGCGCTACTTTCAAACAATATTAAAAGTAAATAATTTTGTCTTTAATTATGAAATATTTCGCCCACTGGGAATTTTTTTAAATAATCAATATTTTTTGTTTTGTTTATGTAGGTCATCCATCTATCAACATTATCTTAACTTTAATTTTGATATTAATAGCGATAGATCTAAAAATAATACACGAAGCTGTCAGAAAGGTAATTTTAAAAAAAGTAATAAAAATAAACAGCTGATTTATCTCCCCCCCTCCCAAAAAAAAAGATAATGCCTTTCTCACATATTCTTTGAAAAAGTAAAACGTTAAATACTTAAGATAATTTAGTATCAACACCAAATTAAGAATTGAAAGAAACAACGTACAATATTTTCAATATCAACAAATAATGCTTAAAGCACTCCGCCTATTGAAGATCAGGCGTTGGTAAAATAAAGAGTGAAATTTTTCATCCCTTGAGTTTCAAAAGAAAACAAATACAATATGAAACTCATTTCGTTTAAATTTACTTTACCCTTTGTTATTTATCAAGCAGTTGGCTTGACAGAAATTTCCTTGATTTTATCAAATTTAACCCTAAAAAATTTCACGTTTCAAATGGTGATGGTATTTAATTTTTCTATAAAATGTAGGCTTGTTTGGATAAATGATTAATCATGCAGGAATGTTGAAAATATATATAGTGAGAAAATTTATGAATAGAAAAAGAATTGGACTGGATATATATATTTAGCCAATTAGGTCATACTCAAGCCAGCTAACTATTCAATAATGGATGGTAAATGAATATCTAGATACTCTTAGCTAGAGACTAAAGATAAAGATTCCAAGTTAATATAAGTTAGTCAGATCAGTTTTGATGCATTAGTGAGGAAGACATCAAATTTCTGTCAGTCCCTTGATTTATTATGACTTTCATCATATTAATTTTGAGACAAAAATTAAAATTAATGTAATGATATTGTAATTTATGTTGTGAAGTGAAAAAACATAAGGGTTAGAAACGTATAAGATCAGAATTTCATGTAATGGTTAATGATGTAATAATATTAATTTATTTTTTCTTTATTTTTGAGGTCATCTATATAAAAGTCACCCAGAAATTATTCGCTTACCATGGTAAATCAATCTGAAGAGAAGTGCACGCTTTTCTATAAGAAAATATCAATTATATACAATATAAATAATTAAAATATGAGTGTTTTCCTGAAGGTTGTGATGATGGTGTTCTAGTTGTATTTTTATATTGGACTATTTCCATCATCTAATATGTGTATTGAAGGTCTTTAGAAAAATTTAACTTTATTTAAATATTCAAAATACATTCGACTATTAGTAATAGCAACCTGTTTGCTGTGCTATTACTAACAGTCGAAGGTATTGGGAATATTTAAATAAAGTTAAATATTTCTAAAGACATTCATACACATATTAGATGATGGAAATAGTTTAATATACAGAAATCATCAGTGGCTTATAATCCAACAAGTAAAAATAACAAAGTAAACGAAAATAGGGGAAACACGAGAAAGAGTACAGAGAGGAGACAGAAAAGACTTTATATTTGAAACAGCACTAAGCTTTGATAAATCAACATCTCATTCTATTCACCCTACAAATTATCTGGAGATCATTCTTGCTTCATCATGCCGTCTTTGTTAGGCACCAATAGACCTCATATGTGAAGGTTATTTCAATATTTGCCACCTGTGGACCCTAATGGTAATCTGAATTTGTTACCCATATATATCATAACTTTTGTTGGCACTTTTTTCTAGATCTATAAAACATTCGTTCATATTATTGTTTATCTTACAATTCAATATTTAAAAAGTCCCCGTGTTATAAATTAAAATATCTTTCTAACAATAATAAAAGCTATTTAGAATCCATAAATTATTTTGTTGATTTATTTTTTAGAGGAATCATTTACTGTTTGTCAAGCATTGTTAGCCGAGAGGTCATCGCACCCGACTTGCAAGCAAGTAGTTGGTTGCAGATGGTTGTGGGTTCGCGTCCTGGCCGATGCTATGACATATGAAAAAAGAAAAAAAAATACTGTTTTTTTTATTTTTTTATAATGAAATGTAATTTTCTTTTTAAAAATATTTTTACAAAAAAGGTTATTGTCATTATTTTCTCGAATTATCCCTTCTTTTTTTGATTAGATTGCTACTGTATTCATAAGTTTTTTTTGTTTTTTTTTTAGCCAAAATAAATATAATTGTAAAAACAATTAAAAAAAATTAAGATAAAATATTCTCTCTCTCTCTCTCTCTCTCTCTCTCTCTCTCTCTCTCTCTCTCTCTCTCTCTCTCTCTCTCTCTCTCTCTCTCTCTCTATCTCTCTCTCTCTCTCTCTCTCTCTCTCTCTCTCTCTCTCTCTCTCTCTCTCTCTCTCTCTCTCTGTGTGTCTTTTTTTTTTTTTTAAAGACTGTTGTCTTTAATTATCTAGTTAATTTTTTCTTTTTTCTTTTGCCCGAATAAAATATTAAAGCATCATTACCATAACAATATTTAAATTTAGATCTTCCCGTAGGTTGTTGTTTGAATAGGTCACCAAGATCTTTCTTGTTATCATATTACTAATTAGAAGTAGGATGGTTGTCTTATGCAGAAAGAATTTGATAAAAATGCGACCTATAAGTCAAATAATGATATATAAATTGCTTATATGTTTATTATATATAACGTGTAAAATATATATAGAAGTAGGATGGATATCTAACGCAGAAGGAATTTGATAAAATAATATGACCTATAAGTCAGAACTATTGTATATAAATTACTTATACATATATGTATACATAGTATTATCTGCTATTTTATATACACACAGGGATATATATATATAGGCAACAGCTTTTAAATAGCATACTGCAGGGCAAAATCTTCTCTGCTATCCCCCCCCCTCATAAAATCAGTTAAGAAAAAAGCATCAAAGTAGGATGATTTAGGTTTGAATAATTATCTATTTATGTTTTACCCTCTAACTAAGAATAACTAGATGTCATTTATAGAACAATATTAGACAGTTCCATAGCAGATCCTAAAACTGACTAGAAGTTTACAAAAGTTTCATTTGTTTCCCTGAATTCAAATTCAGGTCTTAGGCATAACACATAGATGTCTTTGCATTGTGACTTAAGATCCTATATAAGTGTAGATAGAAAGAGAAGGACCAAATGGGATTGTCTCATCTATTAAAATAATTTTATAAGGTTACATTTTGTTTCACTGCAGTGACAGCAATATTGCTTACTTATTTCATAAAAATACACAAAATATATAAAATTAATCTGTAATTAAATGATGGAATAACATATTGTAACAGAAAACGTTTCAGATGACAAATTCACTGCCGAGTAAATCTACTATGAATTGAAGTATTATGGTCTGGATTTCAAATGAATTGGAACAAACATAATATATGTCCATTTTAATATATACACATTTATTTAACTTTTTGATAATCTATTTTATTAATTTTACACTTATTAAAAATAATACATTGTACAGACTTAAACCTGCATTTATATATA
Organism: Epiperipatus broadwayi; assembly: GCA_028023455.1. Taxonomy (NCBI): domain Eukaryota; kingdom Metazoa; phylum Onychophora; class Udeonychophora; order Euonychophora; family Peripatidae; genus Epiperipatus; species Epiperipatus broadwayi. Next base: position 202,157 of record JAQFVV010000479.1, on the reverse strand, counting down.
GTAGTGGGTCATGTGAAAGTCTGAGTTCGAATCCCACTTATTAAAAATATAAATTATAACTTGGAAAGTATTATGTCTTTCCCTGCCATATGCAATGCAATACTTATGAATATACTGATCCTAAACTTAGAAGTTATTTGTAATCCCGTCTGATCAGTTTGTAATTTGGGATAATATAACTAAATTAATCTTACCTTCTGAAACCTAGAAATATTATTATTAAAGATGTAATTTAAGATAATAAAACTATGTCCAATGCTTTCTAAAACCTAAAAATATTATTATGAAAGATGCAAATTTTTGCTCTTATTATTTTAAGCTTGATCGAAGTCATCTTCAATTTTTAGTGAACAAAAGCTAATTGCTGACACTCATTATTATAGTTTAAAATAAATAAATTTATTTGAACTGAATGTTTACAATTTTTGATAGCCATATTTAATAATATCTCCTAATAATTACCTTCAATTTGTCCAATGTTACAGTAATTGTTTTTCAATTCCATAAAATTAGGGCTTCATAAGGACATCTATAAAGCAAGTAGCTTAAGATTACACACATTTATTTCTATAACCATTCATCAAACACCCAAGACCATATATAGCATTAGTGATTCCCAAAGCTTTAAGATTTTCACTAAATGCTTTTCAGTTATAGAATTTATATAAATGCAAGATTTGCATCTAAAATATATTAAACTAAGATGTTGAAATTTGAAACCTAGTTTCATTTCTATCACTCTTCAACTGTGCAAAATATTCATAAATTTTTTAAAATTTAAAAATTATTTAAAATGTCACTTGTCTACTATATCTATATAAATGAATTACTTTATAAAAAATTAGTTAAAATTATTATATAATATCAAAATAAATTTATGTAAAATAATTCTAACATTCATATAATTATTATACCTAATCTTAGCAATATTTTATCTCTACTCACATTAACTAAATGCCAGTTTTGTCATTTGAACTATAACTTATCTGAAGAGTTTGACAGAAATTTTAATGCTTTGATTAAAATGCAAACAGTAACTTAAGGTCTATCCTTAATTTTACCAATCATTTAAAAGGTTTTAGATGTTAAATTACAAGAGGAAGGTCAAACACAACATATTTTTTTAAAAATAATTTTCAAGAAAAAAAAAAAAGGAACATTTTAGTTAATTTAGTTTGATATAAGTAATATATATATTAGTAATAAATACATTAATGTTATTGATAACTTATTGTAATAGTTTAAAATTTTCACATTAAATAAATATATTACTTACCTAACTAAGACAATTCATTTAGCCACCTGGTATTGTTTGATAAATGGATATCTATTCTTAGATAAGACAAAATCTTACTTCTCAAAATATGCAGATCAGAATAATTATCGCACACCACTTCTAAAATAAAACAACTATTGAAATATTATAAAAACTTATTTATTTATCAAAATTGCACCAATGCCTATTTTATAGTATTTAACAAATATTAATGCTATTCATAAAACTACCATGAGTTTTTTTATTCATATTTTCTCTTTTAATAAAAGTATGTTTAACACTAATATGTAATCAGGTATACTTGTATTTCAAAGTTAAAGCTATGCATTTAGTAATTTATTATCCAAATGACATTAAGCTCCTTAAAAATCCAACATCACAATAAAACTTTTAGTTAATTTCAACTTATTAAAATATATAATATTTTATCTATACTGTACATTAAAACAGGCAAAACTCTCTATTCAGTAGTACCACTCAGTGCAGGCCAGAATAACCAATAGATGCCAGGAGGCTTGTGCATAAAATCCCTATCTAGTGCTACTCATCCAATATCCCCAGACTAGTTTGTGGCTTGTGGCCTTCATCAGTGAGGAGCTTTGGATCTGAGAGCACTGCACCTAGATCTTAGGATAGCTAGTCTGGGGATATTGGATGAGTAGGCACTAGATAGGGATTTTATGCACTGAGTGACACTACTGTATGGAGAGTTTTACCTGTTTTAATAACAGTTATGAGTTAGCATAAGAAATGGTGATCATGTGATGTTTGGTGGTTATCTATACATATAATGAATTCTTATTTGTCTAACAATAATTTCTTTCATCTAACTTTTTTGCTTCAATTAATATGAATCATAATAATGAAAAAAAAAATTATATATTTTAATGCAGCCTTTGTCTTTTCCCAGTCAGCAAGACTTTAACATATCAGTTTTATCCATGAATGATTTTAATAAGTTATTTAAGATAAGAGAAACATTTTCATTTACAGTTTAGGTAAAGTGCATCCTCTTCCTATGTGTATTACCATATGTATTTACTGACTTAAAATGCCAAAAATATTATGTAGATGGCAGTACTCCTGCTCATATTAATATTTTTTTAAATTAAAAAAATCTGTAGTAACTATTTGTCAATACAACACTAACTCTCTTTAAAACAATCATATATTGCTATAATCTTAGACAAATATTGAATATAAATATTATCTATTTAGTATACATTTTCAATATACTCTGCTTGTTGAATACTTAATTTTATATCAGTAAAGCATTTCTCTAGCAAGCAATATTTATATATAGAATTATTTGGGAGTAGGGTGTGTATGTTCATTTGCTCTTTTTGGAAATGTTCTATAAAATTTAGTAATTAAAGTTTATCTCTTCTTTTTTCTTTTTTTGGAAATAAACTATGCTAAATGTTTTTAAAAAGTTTACTGCTATTTTTTTAGTGAAAAAATAAAATAAAATTTATGAATTAAAGAGCTAAGATAAGTAGGAATACTGTTACAGGGATTTACTGATCTGTATTTTTTATAATATGTTTGTATGCTAATTCAGTTTTTAAATGTGTATGTGTAGTCAAGATTAAATGAAAAATGTCACTTAATTCATAACTCTTGTTAAATAATATTCATTAAGGCTGTAGCCTCAATCACATGCGTATAAAATGCGATAGTAGGGACCTCTACAGGTCTTAAAACCACAAGCTTACTCTTGGAAGAAAAGAAGAGTAAGCTTGTGGTTTTAAGACCTGTAGAGGTCCCTACTATCGCATTTTATATGCATGTGATTGAGGCTACAGCCTTAATGAATATTATTTACGTAATGAATGTGCGTTTAAATAAATTTATAATTACAACTCTTGTTAAAATAATTTGTGAGAATTTAAAAGACTCCTTTGATTTTATTCAGATTAAAAGAACTGATAGCTGCTACCAGATTAATTGTATTATTCTGGAAATATCAATAATATTTGTAATATAAGTTTTTAAAAAAAAATGAAAATGTTTTTATTTATATAAATTCATTAAAAAGTAAAAAAAATAATTATTTTTTCATCTTTTACAAATAAAAATGTAAGTTGCTCAGATTTAGAAATTCACAAATTAGATTTTCAAAAAATAATTTAAATAAACTTGTAACTATAACGCATACTTTTTGTATTTGACAAATAGACCTGCATTGATATAAAAGAGAGTGGGCCTTAATTGCAAGTTTATTTAAACATTTAACCCACTCAAATGAATATTTTTTGTATGAGAAACCAAGAAATTCAATTTCCATCTATACCACCTACTGAGAAGTTTCAATAACCTTTTTTTTTTTTTTTTTGCAATCATTAAAATTCATATATATTTTATTTTAATATTTTAATTCCAAAAAAAAATATCTAAAGATGTCAGGATAATTGAAGCTGTGGCAACTTAAAATTCTTTTAAGTTATTTCTTGAAGGCTTTCTATTGTTCCTTAAAAATCTTGAAGTTTGCAATACTAGTTTGGGAAAATATTTTGAATAACACAAAACTTGATTTTAATTCATAATCATTTTTGCACAATAATTGTGTAATAATTTAATAGAAATCAAGACTGTATATTGCTACATATTTATTTTGTAAGTAAATATTTTATTTTTAAAAATAAATAGTTATATTTTCTTCATAACATAAACAATACAAATTACTGGAGCAGCCATTACAAACTGTGTGCTAACAGCTCATCATGGACAGTCTGTTAGAATTTATTGCAATGTTGTGAAAATTATTGATAGATTTATTAGATATTAATATTTATTTATTCACCATTTAAATACAAACATCAAATAAAAAAGATGTCCATGTGTTTTCTGAACTCAATCTATTCTTCCCAACAGTTGAATGATGAAGTAGTGCTTTGTATTGATTAAAATCTAATTTTTAAATAATTGTAAAATTCAAATATGATTTTTTTAAATTTATTTTATTTTCAAACAAAAATATCTATCAAATAAAGTGAACTTTATTATATTCTGATATATAATAACTGTTTAATAGTAAAATTAAATATGAAAACTTACATCGAGTAAAAACAAAGAAAACTGTCACAGTGTGAGAGGTTTAAGTATTTCTTTGAGAATTTGACTGAGTTTTTAACATGATCATCCTATGTTTTTATTTGTTAAAACTGAAGAAAATTTATTTTTTACTTTTTAATGCATTTATGTGAATAAAAGCATTTTAAAAATATATTGTAGTTATCTGCATTAAACGTAAATGTTACATATGAAAACTAATAATCAACTGCATTTTAATCTCCTCCAGAAAATAAAGGGTCAACAGTTGAATACAACACTATGAATTAATATTATTTCCCCCTTTATTCGAAACCCTCAGTAAATAAAAAGTTAAGATTTGTTCTAATGTATGTGAATTTCTTTATATTTTTTCTCAAACAAATATTTCTGTTTTAAAAAAAGCCTGTTAACTGATTGTAAAAATTGGTTTTGGAAAAAAAAAAGAGAGGGAGAGAAACAGTTTTTAAAATGATCAAATCCATGATAGAATTTTTAACTAAGAAACATAGAAATTCAATATAAGTTGTAGTATTTAAAAAAGATGTTAATTTTTTAAAAATTTTATTTTCTTCGTTTTCCCTTTCTCTATTTCCAATCATGATATTGTTCTTCCTGTTTTTATTAAAAGCAGACATCAACCATATTCTTAAAATAGGTATCTAAATTGCTTATTAATAAACACCTTATAGAACTTAGATGAGAACAATTGGGTTTCAATAAGCTATAAAAGGTTGTCAGTAAAAAAAATTAAAGCAGTTAGTCTACAAGTAGTGAAAAACCATTGGAATGTGTATATACACTCTGAAAGTTGGAAAAAAGAGTGCATTTATAAATCAAATATCCGATGGTTTTGTACTATATATAAGGTAAATATTAAACAAATGACTTGCTGAGAAAACATCTGTAGTCTACCTTGTGCTTTATGGTACTCCATAGAAGAAGAAAATAAAGTTGTATAGTTAGCATAAAAAAATCTAATTGCTCTATCCCAGTTTTATTATTCATGAATATTTAAGTGAGCTTTAGCAACAGAGAAGAAAGAAGATTTACTGAGAATGACCAACAAACTATGGATTGATCATTAAAGAAATATTATGACTCATTTTGTTAATTGGCAAAAATCCACACTTATTTTTAAAAATCCATATGGATAAACAAACTATGGATTAATCATTAAAGAAATATCATGATCCATCTTGTTAATTGGCAAAAATTCATATTTTTTTCAAAAAAATCACAAGGATAAAAATTATTTGATCATAAACTGCATGAATAACTAGTGAATAAGAAACTCATTTCAAACTCTGGGAAAAATAAAATATATATAATTTCATGAACAGATGAGAAATAGATTTTAAAACTCTGTGAATTAATAGAAAGTAAGAAAAATCATTTCAAATATTGTCAACACTGAACTAAAGTGTCAGTTTTTTTTATAAGTATGTTTTTCTGGCAAAAGTCAAAACAATAAAAGACAAGTACTAGAAGTAAGACTAACCATTTATTTTATCATTAAATTTGTAAACGTACATAAATATATATATTTTTTCTCTCAATTAATTATTAACCAATATCAAATTTTTCTTGATATTAATCCACTTACTCTAAATATTATATATTAGTTTAGATTAAAATGTGTATTTACATTTGATAATTTTTTATACAAGTACATTATCTATTTTTTTAATATGATAGTTTTTTTTCTTCATGTATATAATTTCAATCTTAATATGGCATCTTGATAATAAAATATATTATTACTTTTATACAGTATATGTATTTACTTAACTTTAAAAAAAGGTAATATAATATTATTGCTCCAGGTGATGCTCATGCCTCATCAAGGGTCATAATATTAAGTGTCTGGGAGGATGTAAAGAAAACTTGCATCTGTTTTGCTTTAGTCACTTTTTATTTATGCATTTTATAAAGTTAACCAAGTAGGGAAACATTATTAGTGAGTGTCATGAACCCCAAAGCTATGAACCAGAGCTAACATGATATCTTCAAAGAGTATAACTTTAAATCTAGGTTGCTAGTGGCACTGTTCTGGGTCTTTAATAATATTATTTAGCGAGAACTAATAAATATTCCAATAACCTTAGGTAGCATGGTTTATATCCATATAATGAGTAGGAAATATTATTGTGTAGAATTAACATTATAAGCAATAGACTTTAAACTGATAATGTATCTCAGTATACTCATCATAATGTATGATTTAGCCAATAATACAGTTACAGTTGTGAACAAGTATGGCTTGATCACGACTATGTAGAGATGTCCATGTTGTGATATATATATAAAATTATAAGGGTCATGAACTCAGACTTTTAAGCTCTTTACAGCTATCAAATCTATTTCATACAACCAATACACATGGCCACATACATGTAAAAATGGTAAATGATCTTCAATATAAATATTTCATGCTGAACCAGCATTCATCAGTTGATCCAGATCATCATCAACCACACACATATAATCAGATCATTTATCTTTTTTAAATGTATGTGGTAATGTGTATTTGTTGTATAAGATGGATTGGATAGCTATAGGGAAATTGAAATTCTGAGTTCAAGTCCCTTATAATTACATTAAGTTTAGTATAGAAAATATGCATATATTTAAATATTATATATATATTAGTTCCAGAAATAAAGAATAATAAAGTTTAAATACAATTTAACTCCACTTAATGGCAGTACTGCAAAAAGTATTGAATCTTATATAAAATTAAAAATCATTTACAAAATTAGTTGCAACCAATCTATTTGCAAGGCAATTTATTACACTGAATCCTGTGCCAATAGCACCACTAGGTTAGCACAACACAAGTATTCTTGGAGCATGAAACCAATTCTGGTCACAACTTTAATGTTATTAACGTCAAACTAGTTAGCAATGAGTGCAATGATTGAAAAAAAAATAATTTAAAGAGCCACAGTTTATTGCCAAGAACATTCATGCAATAAATAAAAAGGATTCATGTGTAAATTTATCAATTTACATATTAATTATTTTATTTGTTCATTCTCTGCTTTCTCATCCTCACTTACAAATCTGACTTTATCTAGTGCTATGAACATGACCTGCCCTGTTTAATGAAGTGCTAACCTGTAGTTAATTTGTAATAATGTTAATATTTCCTTTATAGTAAACTATGCTCTGTATTGAATTAAAAATTTTAATGTTTTGCTTTTTTAAAAAAAAATTGTTTGTACTCTACAAAAATGTTGTTTTTAAAGCATACTTTATTGCAAATGAAAGATTGAATTATATTACATGATACATATTTAAATATGCTATGCAAAAATCAAGATATTACGTTATGTGTTTCATGTCCTAAAGAGAAGATCTAATAAGTATAAAATCCAACTAAAATGTTGAATAGTTACATGAGTTTACAAAAGAAAAAAACATTTTACATGAGATAATATATAGTATAAAGAGTTTCTTTTAAAGATCTAACAATTGCAATGGTGTTGGTAGCTTGACTAAACATTATGTAGCTGAAAAAATGTCAATTAGAATGAGTGCTTTGTCTCTATTCTTTATTATAGCTAGTTTGTTATGAAAAATATTGGATTAAAACAAAAATTACCCTTAGAAACTACAGAGTAAAAACTATAAATGTAGTTATTTGTATGTTAGAGATAAGCCCTCTATTTATATTATTTATTAAATAAGTGAGAGAAGGGATTTAAGATCTATTAATTGAAACTATTATGTTTCAGTATATTACTAATACTGGACAATTATTAAGAAAGTTCTCCATAGTTTCTTCTTCCTTTTGACATAGAAAACATATTGAGACTGCTTACAAAATGCATTTTTTGTCTGGAAAGATATTGGTAGGAAACGCCTCAAGATTGGCTTTAATTTAAAAATCCAAATATTTTGGCTCCAAATGTCATAACTTAAAACTCAAAATTATCAGTTTATTAATAAATTTAAGTCTATATTGTGGGGTTAATGTGTCCCAATATTTAATTTTTGTTGCAAATAATTTTTGATCTGTGTGGTGTATTTAGTCATGGATGAGATTAATCCCTTAATGAAAAGATTTTTGATTGGTGGTGGTGTATCTAATGGATTGATCAGGATAAAGCTTAATGCCTCAGGATACAAGTTTATAAACTTGGCAATATCATTTATTGCTCTCTGAAAATAATATATTGAGATACAATGTATTGAGCACCTATTGTGTTTGGCATGTTTTTGCATTGATTTGATACTTATTTCTTTTCCAGATCAATTTATTGAATAAGGAATTTTTCTTATTGATGAAGAATGTAATGTACTTGATAGTAGTTATATAATAGGTTTTTAAGAGGATCAAAATAATAATGAAAAAACACTTTTGCTCATGCCAATAAATATGCTTTAAATAATGAGTTAATTGTGTTTTCCATAGAAATAAGGAGTTTATTTTGGATTTCAGAAAGATAAATAGGGAAACCTAAGAATTTATGTGGTGAGGCAGTTAAAGGAGACTTTATTACATGAGAATGTTTCAGAAAGAAATTTTTTTTGCTGAATTTGAGAATTTTTTTTGTATAATTGTTTAGAATGTCATTTAGTTGATAGAGATTTTTTTTGACAATAATAAGATGACTAAGTCATTTGCATATTTTAGATAATTGATTTATTTACAAGAAAGCTATAAATTCCTGGTAGTTTATTTTGAATATTTGATAATAATGAGTTAATGTAAATCAGAAAAAGAAATGAAGCTGGGGAGGGGGGAAGATGTAGTATAGATGGTATCGGGAGAAACTGAGAGACGTTTGTTCATCTAATGCAGGGATGGGCAATTGTTTTGGCTTAGGAACCACTTTGTGGAAGTGAGGTTAGCAGATGGCTGCACCTTTTTTTCATGACCCAATAAACACACTACTTTATTTCCTGTATTACCAAAGAAATATTTGTTTGTCCATTCTTCATTAAACACATGACTTTCATTACCAATTTTACATTTTTTCAGGGGATTCATGGTTTCACTAAAGTTGGAAATTTATATATTTACTGTTGCAAAGACAAAATTGAAATTAACCAGATCAACCAGAAAAGCACTGCACATGTGTATTGATGTGGTCTCCTAGTGGAAAATATGAGACAAATCTTGGGTCATGCACAAGAAGGAAATCTCAGTTCAAGGCAGATTTTTCTGACTGTCTTGGTGGGCCACAAAAAAAAACTCTTAACAGGCCACTATTTGCTCACTCCTGATTTAATGTAATGTGAATTTGTCTATTGTTGATTAAGTTTGATAATATGCAGAAAAGATAAAAAGATATATTATGTTCTTTAAAGGATTTGTAGGAGCCTGTTGATTGAAACTGAATCAAAGGTTGCACTGATATTAAGTTACACTGCAGTAGGTCCTGATTTTCTAGAATGTCTGATATCATTTTAAAAAGCATAATTGCATGAGAGATAAAGCATCCTTATTTGGCAAATAAAAATTTGATAAATGGGGAGAGATGAAAGGATGAGAAATTTAACCTTATCTTTTATTAGTGATTCTATAGTTTTAATTAAAATGGGGATTATTGTGACTGGTCAAAAATTATTAAGCAGTGATGTGATATTTTTCTTAAAAAAAGACACCACTGAGACAGGATACAGCCGGTCTATAATATAGATTTGATCTGAAAGATAATCCAGTATATTTTGGATAAAATAGCTATTGTGAAGTGTCGGAGAGATGTAAGAGTAAATTTGGGAATTGAATGTAATCTTGGGGTATACTGTTAGGAAAAGATTATAATTTAAGTATAATGTTCTGTTTTATAATATTATGTCTTTCTTTACAGTTACCAAAATACAGAGGAATGAATTACTGGCATGGAGAATACATAAGTATTCAAACTTTCAATTAGATTGAATTACAATATTTTTCAGACAATAGAAAGAAAAAAACAGAATAAGTTAGATAAAATAAAATCTGATCTTAAAAAAAAAGTAAATTATTTTCCAGTATATCTAACACTAATAATCATTCAATAGTGAGATCTACCACAGAAAATATATTAAATAAAAACCAAAAATCTATTTAAAGATGAAGTTATTTAGATAAAAGTTAAATCTATTTGTATAATATTCTGACAGCAAATTTAATAAATAAGTTATTACTGTATTAATATTATTTAACAGTTAAAATTGGAAAAAAATTATTCCCCAAACAAAGTTTTAAGTGTGTGATTGGTAAATAGAAATGGAGAAACTGACTGAAATTTATAAATATGCAAATGATTTAAATTCACTTTTGGAATATGAAATTCGTTTCATCAATTTTATAGTTATATAATAATGATGTAAGTTCAAACAAAAAAAAAAGAAATTTTAATCTTGAAAATTATATAAGGATAATAAATAGTTTAACAAAATATCGTATATGGAAGTAATGTTTTTTTATATATTAGAAAAAATCTGCTTAGGATGTAAAACTGCATTTGTCAAATTATAATACAACCATAGCTATGCATTGATTATATAACTAGTAAAAATCAATGAAAACCTTTTGTGAGAATCAATCAAATCATAGCCGACCCAGTCAGCCATTAAATAGTGATCACTTAATGGTTATTTAGGTATTATTAACTAGAGGGTATAGATCCTAGATTTATTTTACTAGTCAGATTAGTCAAATATACTTGGTCCAACCTTGGCTATTATTGTAAATGGTATACACTTTTACAGTTTTGTGCCTATAATTATTTTTATTTTTAATTGGCATATACATAAGAAATATGATAAGAATAAATATTTTATTGCTTTCCAAATTATAATAGATCAATAAAGCTTGCTTTAAATATACACAGTTTATTCATTTTGAATTTTTTAAAAACTTTTTAATACATCCATAATTTCAAATTCTACCATATTGCAAAATCATGGGTTTTTTTTTAAATTTTAACTAAAGCAGTTATTAATTGTTATTCTTGTAATATATATATTTAATAAAATTGATTGGTTGTTGCTTCTTTTCCAAAACAATTATGCAAAACATATATATTCTTGTTCACACTTTTTTCAATTATATAGTCTTTTCATAGACAATGTTTCTTATTTACAAACATTAAAGTTTTTAAACTTAATTCAACATCTCAATTTTATAAATAATATTACTTTAAATAATGTTCAAAATTTTAATTATTAATAAATAGTTATTAATTTTGTACTTTTAACATCTCTAACCTTTTCTTCTCGATTTTTGTTTTCATGTAAGTTTACACTTTTCTAAAAGAATTTAAAAAAATTTTCAAATTGTTTGTATTCTTTAATATTTATACTTTGTTTTTCTTTAATAAATTTTGTATTTCTTTTTTATTGTCTAATTAAACTTTAAATAAATATTTGATTCAGAGAAATTTGTTTAATAAAATAATTTTACAAAACTTCTAACAACCCATACTTCTAAAATTTATTTAACAATCTCATTTTCTTAAAGGATGTTCAAATCCTTTTTATAAATCAAATCCAACCTTAAATCACTATTCAATTCTCTCTCTCTTTCTTTTCAGTCCTCCAAAAGATATGTTAAATATCGTTTCTTCTTTATCTTTATAAACATGTATAACATTACTTTTCATCATTTCTGTTTATATTTAATCTTATAATAAATAATTTTTAAAAGGGACAGCTATTTTTTTTATTGCCAGTTTTAGATATCAGTGCAAAATAGTTTTTGGCTACTTAGTGTTTATTTAGAAAGTAAATACAATATCATTAAATAAAATTTTACATGGCTTTATTTTAAGATATTTCATCTAACTATCATTGGTAGTTTATTAGATCTTGATTGTAGTACTTTTCACTAGTTCTAAAATAACTAATTATATAGTGAATCAAAAATAAATACCAATGGTAAGTATTGCATGACTTCTCTAGCTTACATTTAATCTTTATTAGATTGTGCTTATTACTATTTTTCTATGATCATTTCCAATTAGTAGTTTTTGAAGATAGTTACTCAGTGACCATCTTTATTTATTTATTGTTTATAAAAGTCCAGTTGTACTGCCACCTAGTATTTATTCTAATATGAGCAGAGAGATGTAAGTAAGATTTGAGAGAAAACCATGACTTTTTATTTATGTGAGAAAGTCAAATTCGTGTTCAGATTATCTGCTTCTAAAACTCTGCATGATTTTTCATTTTTATTAATTAAAAGTTTTATAATTTTAGAATTTTTTCAAAAAAACCTAGGATTATTTTTAAATATCTGATGAATACCAGATGCAGATAGGCATCAAATACTGATCAGTAAATGGACATTTAGTTGTTGTTTTTTAGTTGGATGATAAAATAAATCCTATGTAATATAGATTGTTGATAATAATATCACTTTAGTTACTGTAAAAAAAGACAACTAATCAGTTGCAACATGAGTTCATGGTTTAACTTTCTTATAAGAATGCTCTATTTTTTAAAAATAATAATAAATAGTATGTATTAAAATAAAAGTTATGATTTTATTTTCTCTATAAAACAGACTGTTTTTCTTAATTAATATAATTTTTTCTTCTTTACAGTTCATTTGTTCTCTCATATTTCACTTTCTTAAAGAAGTTGATGCTCAATGACAAAAATAAAGAAGTATGCTCAATTCCTTTGTAGAATGAAAAATAAGCTCGTTTTTTTTTTTTTAGGTCATGTGACATTTGAACATGTCAAGAGATAGTTGAGCCCAACAATAGTATATAATTTATCAGTATGAGACTTTTTAAAAAAAATTTACTCAGCAGAAAAACAAAGCAAAAAAAATTAATATTTGAGTCCATTATTTATGACTTTGCTAAATCACACAGAATACTCTTTGGAATATTATTATTTTCATAAGATGAATAGATTTGATGTAAATATGTAAGCGATTACATAAAATAAATTTAAATGTATTTCTCTATTTGTAAATTACATGATAATAGCCCAAACTGAGACATCTAGTTTATGCAAAATCAAGTGAATTTTCTACATTTGTCTATATAAGGGATAACCAATTTATGATACACATGTCAAACTTGATTTATTGTGGAATTAATTTTGGCACATTGAAACCCTAGTTATACAAATAAAAAGTTAAACCTTATAAAGTTTTACTATAAAAAAAATTAATTTTTATTGATATTTTAAAAAAAATCATAACAAAAGTTGAACTTGTCAAGCGTTGTTAGCCGAGAGGTCATCGCAACCGCCTTGCAAGCAAGTAGTTGGTTGCAGACGGTTGTGGGTTCGCGTCCCGGCCGATGCTATGACATATGAGAAAAAAAAAGTTGAACTTTAGCAAGTCAAAGTAAAACAAAAAAATTAACATTCATTCTGCAAGGACATTTCACATTGTCTGCAATTGTTTTTCACTTTAATTTTATAATTGTTTACCATTTGCAAATCTTGCAGTTTTGTTTTTTATGAAAATTATTTACATCAGTAAAACTGATAAAGGCGGATTGATTCAAATTTAAAAAATGTTATTAAAATCCGAACATTAAAAATTTGGTGAAAACAAATCTCATTAAAACAAATAATATTTAAACTTAAACATTTTTTCTGTAGTACATTAGTATATTACGAAAATAAATAAATATTACTTATCTGTATATGGCATATATGAATTTATAAGTGAAAAAATATTGCAAAGACTGTAAAATGTTGGTTTCACTCTATATTGTAAAATATATATAGAATATCTAAATAAATAATTTAGTGATGTATATAATTATAATCTTGTGGAAAGAAATTAAACTTCACATATGGCTAATTAGATTACTCTTATTGACGAGTGAGCGCTCGTAAATTTAATCCAATAGAGCATGTGTGAAGATTAATTTCATTTTGCAAGATATACAATATGATATTTTATATTCTTTACATTTAATAGATAGTCCATTAATATAAATGGGTATTAATAAAATAAGTAATTATTTACTATTATAGGCAATGAAATAGCTACAATGTTTAAAATGGAGAATAATTATTCATTAATATGTATTAATACTAGTGCTCTATTTATTAAATATATATTTAAATAATAATATTTTAACAAGATTTCTTTGTGCATTTTTGTAGATAAATTCCAGTTATGATGTAATCGAGCAACATACCCATTAAAAATAAGCATTATAAACTGAAATCGAGCTATCTCATAATAATATTTGTCAGAAGTGAATTTATTTAGATTAAATAAAGAATATACATCAGATATTAACAATTTATATACAGTATATGAAAACTGAAATGTAATAACTTCTCAAATATTTTTATAATTAAGGATAATTCTCTTATAAAGAGTCATTGATATTAATAGATTATTACAGGCTTTTAGATTTTAATATTAATAATTTAATGAAACTTCTCTGTAAATTGTTTTACAGATAAAACTTATCTTTGATGAAACCTATCAAAATATGAATTAATTATTCTTTTAATAAATATAAATATATATATTCAAAAAAAGATCGAATATAAAGTGAATGAGAAAACTAGTAAGCATTACTGCATTATTGAGAGGATAAGCAGTCATATTGGAACATTATTAAAAGAGATGTATAACTGAAGTTTTAAACTGAATCTTAAAAAAATGCTAAAAGACCTTGAAGTAGACTATCTATGAAATGAGCAGATGGATGAGATAAGATAGCTTATAGAAGAAAAGCTGTAAATAGAAAAAACTAAAAAAAACTACATTCTACAGTGTTGATCATTAAAAATAATATATACATAGTGTGTGTTCATTGACATTCAGATGTAGTTTTAGTGACAAACTGCACTAGTACATGACAACGTTTTAATGAGTAATTCTATCCTAATATGTAGGTGTTCCACTTGTTTTCAACAGAAAACCATATACATACATTAATATGAGTGAGTTTCTACCATGACATTTTAATCATATTGTCTTAAATTTTAAGACTGATTTGTAGGGAATTATTATTAAGATTACATTGTTTTTAGATTTAATAAAGTTTTATATTTTGAGATACAATGTAAAACAATTTTCTGTCTATTCTCTTATCTGTCTATGGGTGCAATATAATGCTAGGAAAGTTTTCAATGATATTTGGAGAATTTTGATTGCATAGCTTTAGAAATGTAGTTTCAAAATACTAATATTGACGTTTACTATTTAACATTGTTTGATTCTGATATTGACCTTCCATATCAATGGAAAAAATGAAATGTGGGTGAAGAATTCATTTAATTTCTAAGAAAAGTACAGTTTATGCAAATATATGTCACTGGTAAGATTTCTATTCTCTCTCTTTTTTTAGTAAGGACTTTTGGTCACTTCTATTAAAATTGATATTTGAAAGACAAAAAATATGAAAACAGTTGTTGAGAATCTTAGGGTGTGTTTATTTCTTTTATTATTAAAGCATTGACATATTAAATGAATTTTACCTGCCATTATCTGAGTAGAATAGATGACTCAGTAAATATCACATATAAGAGACATTGGTAATGGAAATCAGACTATATCATGTGATTTAGCTACTACTTATTGCTTCAAATATAAAATTCTGAAGGTTTTAGATTAAAAGTAAAGATGAATAATTAATTAAAAGTGATTGTTTTATTATTATTATTATTATTATTATTAACATTTTTAATAGAAATTTTCCATATAAATGGAAGCTTTGCTATTTCATTATATTTATTAATGCACTCAGTTCTTTTTAGAAGTTCAATAATCTTTCTAATTTTTCTTTGATAG
This sequence comes from Epiperipatus broadwayi, assembly GCA_028023455.1. Taxonomy (NCBI): domain Eukaryota; kingdom Metazoa; phylum Onychophora; class Udeonychophora; order Euonychophora; family Peripatidae; genus Epiperipatus; species Epiperipatus broadwayi. The sequence goes on along the minus strand of JAQFVV010000479.1, from coordinate 186,111 downwards.
TCTCCAGCAATAATTATTGAGTCATCTATATTAACTAGATAATGGCATGTGAAATTCAATCAATGTAGTCATAACAATAAGCAAACACATATAGAAATAGTCTGAAATTATATTTATACACAATTATATATATATATTTAATGTTTTTGTGGTTTTATGATGTAAATAAACTAGTTTTTGGGTTAAACCAGTGTTATTTTTGATTATTTCATCAAAATGTTGGGAAGTAATCAAAAATAACACACGGTTTAATTCAAAAACTACTTTATTTATATATAATACTTGTTGATACCAAATACTTTATCATTTAATAGTACTAAAATTATTTTTATTTATTGTTTAATATACTAATACCGCTATAAGATTACATGACCACCATTTCTTATGCCTACACAATCTATTAACATGGTAACAACTTTCTCCACCCAATATTGTCACTTGGTGCAAGCTATAGATGAGAGGAACTCATTAGTGATTTTGATATATTAATCTTTGAGCATTCATTGATTACTATGATTTGCATTAAATGGCAATACTGTAAGGAGAAAGTTGATACTATCTTATGCTAATACTATTTTTTTATTATTAGCATATACAACATGTATTATAAATATGTTTATTATAACAAAGATTTACTGTAGTAATATTATATTACATAATTTCAGACTCCAATTATTTCATTAAATTTAGGAGCTGTACAATAAAAAAACGTTATTAAAAACTTGGTTGAAAATCATATGAAAATATGAATGTTAAGCTCTCTGGTTGAAGTCAGATTGTGCTATTAGACAATGCAATATTATGGAAAACTAATAGGTGGTGATTGGTTATTACCATGATAAAATCTCATTACTTTATTAATAAGCATGCAAATTTTTCAAAAGCAATGAAGAACAAATGCTGATGCTAAGATGTAAAATGCTATTTTATTATTAATTAATGGTCGGACTTTATGCTCTTTCTAAAATCATTTCTTATGGAATAACTAAGTGATCCATAGTCTTTATAATTCTTTAAAACAGTGTGCTGCAATTTGCCAACTAAAAGAGGCTCAGGCAGAAACTAGTCAATAAAAGGTATTCGCACCATCATCCTGTTTCCATTAATTACTCAATTTTTACATAGAATTGTTAATAAATGAGGGACAAAAGTTACCTTTAATTCACATTCAATATAAAATAAACATCAGTTAAAGAACTACTGTAATGCTTAGTTTTAATGTACTTTTTTTTTAAAAATACATTTTTTAAAATTAGTTTTATGGTATTATATTATTGCAAAATTTTTATTTAAAAAATAAATAAATTATAAAACTTTAATTTTTTAATAATAATTTCAATTTGAAAAAAAAAAAAAGAATAGAAGCTAGTAAAAGCAGTTTTTATCTTCTTAATAAACTATACTGACATTTTTTATTGCAAAATTATAAATTAATAAATTTTCTCATTTTTTATTTAATAATTTTTGCATGCAAAAGTAAAAAAAATAACAAGTTTTACGAAATAAAATTCCCAATTTCATTTTTAATGCATTATTTAAAAAATCAATAAACTTCACTAAATATATATACAAAAAATGTTTGCATTGTTTTAAATTTTATAAATATATATTTCACGGTTTAAGATAAAGATAAATCGTGCTCTGGACCCATAGAAATGTGACATCTTCAACACATATTACAATCATCTTTTGATGTTGGCAGTCAATGCATTTTTAGTCATCGGATTCAATACAGATTAATTAAGAACCATTAATTTCTAGCTAAAAATAACTCTAGATAATCATTTATTAAAGATTATAAGACCTGGATTTGAACTTCAGACATGGACCTGGTGTACTGTGTACATATATGTGCTTAAATAATGTTATCATTTATTTTTATACAAAGTTAATAAAGTAGCTGAAATCAATAAAATATGTACTTAATTTATTCGTCATGTATTATATATATATAACCATTTTTTGTCGAATGCTAAATTAGAGAGTGCATCATTTATATATGTAATGGATAATTTAGACGGAAGAAAACTTTTCTTCCACTCATGCATGAATTCCATGGCAATACATGTTTTTAAAAGAGCATATATATGTAGCATAGCATGAATAAATTACAATTAATTGTTAGACCTGATAAGTATTGAAAGAAACAAATAAATTTAAAATATCTTTATTCATATACGTGATTAAGTAAAATATTTAGCTGTCTACTTTTCACTGTATATATTAATATAATATTGCACTATTATATAATGGTAAATGTGTTAAAGGAAGTGATTTAGACAAACATGTAGCCGAAGTTTTAAAAAAAAAGGTTTCCTCATATAAACAGATGTAAAACATATATATCTTATTCTTTTGCTATAGCCAAAAAAAAGATCGAAATAGAATTTTAAGGAAAATGACTAACTCTTGTTAAAAAAAAAAAGTAGAAACATCATACAACATTGCCATTATAATAAGAACAATTTGTAATTACTTTAAGTCATTCGTAAAAGTTGATCAAAGATTCTGAAATATTAAAATCCTCCAAAATCTATCCATTAGGCCAACTAAAAAATGGTCTATAATCATTGAAATGGTTAAATAATTTTTATTTACCTTATATTGCATGTAGAAAAACAGTAAACATCACATGATCACTATTTCTTATACTTGCTCTTAACTGTTATTAAAACAGGCAAAACTCTCTATATGTATTGCCACTCAGTGCAAACCAGAGTAATCAATGGATGCCAGAAGGCTTGTGTATAAAATCCCATCTAATGCCTACTCATCCAATATCCCCAAACTAGTTTCTGGCTTGTGACCTTCATTAGTGAGGAGCCAAGCCAGAATCTAGTCTGGGATATTGGATGAGTAGACACTAGATAGGATTTTATGCACAAGCCTTCTGACATTCCATTGATTACTCTGTTTTGCACTGAGTGGCAATATGTATAGAGAGTTTTATCTGTAGAATAACAGTACATATATTAAACTGATTTGATGTAATATATATTAGAAATGCATCTAGAGAATAAAATAATAGCAAGAAAATACTAAAAAAAACTTTGTTGCACTGCTTTTGACAAAGCCTGATGGTTAATGCATTCTCTCTTACTAGCAGATAACATTATAACTGTCTATAGCATATTCTAAAAATTATCTGAGTTACAAAAAAAAATGTTAGAACTCTTATCTGCCATGGTCTATTTAAATGATGTTTTATTAATCTAATCTTTATAATAAAATTGTAAATATATTAATTTATTAAGCACAAGCAGATGATATAATAATAACATAAAAGGCCGAAACCTTTGACAGAAGTGTCATAAATACTTATATGACAGCCAATCATATGTAATAATGACTGCATAGGGAAACTCTCAAGTAGAGAAGGTGGGAACCATCTTTTTCTTGTAAAATCTCTGCCTTGTGTTTTGACTTGAGAGTTTCCTATGCAATCATTATTACATCTGATTGGCTGTCATATAATAAAATTGAAGAAAAATAATATTTTTTAGATATTGGACAAATTAGACCAGCATGTTTTAATTAAATTTCACATGTAAATGAAGACTTCATAATAATGTTATCATTAGATAATAATTAATAAATTAAAAATAACCTTATCCTATGCTACTTAGAAATGATGTTAGATCATAGCCTAACTTATCTTTTTTATCTACAAAGAATTATATTAAAATTATTCCTATAAGCAGAATCTTTGGAAATCTGTTTGTATTACTGTCATTGTGATGCAAATATTCTAAGAATAACTTACTTGGCACTAACATATTTTATAGCTGAATATTATACTTCTGTTTAGAGAAAAAGTACTCTATAAACTTCTGAATATACAGTTAATCATTCCTTTGAAAAATATTTCTGGCACATTCAAGACCATGTCATTGTTATGATTCCCATTATTTCATAGATTTCTCCACTAGATATCAGAAGAAAAATTGCCTCATAGAAAAGATATGAAAAGGTATTATTAGTAAGGTCAGATTTATTACTAACTCCAGACTTATTACAATATAATTCAAACCATTATTTACTTTCTAGACATCTAAATAAAAATCAATTCAAAACAATTGAAGAATTACAGTATAAGAAATATAATTTTTATGAAGCTTCAAAATTTTTTTTTTTTAATATTCAACAATAAATTCATCTGATTTTGATATTCCTACTTTACTGGAATCTCATTAATAGTCAAGACCATATCATTGTTAACTGCTTCAGAAATGAAATTTTATAATATATAACTATATACATGTGGCAAACATGAACAAGAACTAAATTATTAATGATTGTGCAATCTTGAAAATAACGGTAAAATTTAAGGATTTGAAAAACACCACTCAAAATTTACCTCCTTGAAATCTCTCCAGATTCCTCTATGGTGTTTATTAAACTTTTCTATTTTTTAAAAAAGCACATAGGCTAAGTAAAATAAATAAATATGTATATACTTCTTTTTATTTCTAATAGAAAGTAAAGTATCTTAGACTAAATATAAAAAATTTAAATATGTAAAATTTAATACAATTGGTTATTGACCAACTAGAATTTGTGAATAATGATATCAAAGAAAATTGTTAAAAAATGAAAATATTTAACTTAATTTTCATACTGAAAGTAAGAGTAATTTATCTTTGGTTATGTTTTCAATTAATTTCTGTATTATTGATAATAAATGTGTATATTATTCAGTAGAACTGCATAAAATTAAACAATATTGCAATTCAACATTTTAGTTTTTTTATCATTAATCTTTTTATGTGAAGATTTAAATATAATTTAGTGACATATAATTAAATTAAATTTAAATCTATATTCATACAGATTATAGATAAGTTCATTATTTATTATTAAATTACGTCTAATATTTCAATTACATGTTTTACAATTATTTATAGATAAATAATTTAGGAACAATTCCATATTTAATATATATATATGTCATGTATTGTTGTTTTTAAAATAAAAAATACATTTCATTCTTTTAATTTTAAATATATATAAAAACAAATTAAATAGTGAGAATAATATTATTAACGAAATTGTCTAGAAGAAATGCCTCACACTCATTTACTGCTGTTCAAAATAACATTGCAACATATATATCGTAATGGATAAATAGTTCCATAGTAACTTTACTAGAAGGCACGACTAGATAATAAATTTAGACTTCTTCCAATAACCAATTGTAGTTTAATATTGATAATTGATATAAGAAGATACCAAAGAAAAAAATTAAATGTACTAGTATAGTTACCATTATACAAAAATGTTGAGAAGCTAAAAATTATAAAATGAAACTATTCCATCTAATATAAATCTTAAAATAAAATACAAATTTATCCAGTATGAATTACATTTGGACACCTATTAATTTGGCATTTCACTATTTTATAATTCAAGTAATAATTAATAAAAAAAGAAACAAAATAATTTATTTAAAAAATAAAATAACAATAATGTTATAGTAATAGTTACCAATATCTAAATTAATTCATAAAATCAACAAACACATTATGATCAACAATCTGAGACATTGCCAAATAGACCAAGCTATCCTCATCTCAATACCTATTATCACAATAACCTATACACTGAGGTCTATAAAATTAAGCAATGAATGAAATGCTTTTATATATAAGCATAACTCTCTACTACAATATTCTAGATAATAGATAAAAATGACTATATTGAAAACTTCATATATAAAATACTTAAATATTAATTCTTTATTATTGCTGTATGCTTTATAAAGATATAAACATTATTCATGCTTAAAAAATATTCACTACAAAAACAAAATTGTTACAAATTGAAGCCATAGAAATTTATAACTGGAACTAACAAATAATATCAAGATAAACATATCAATAATATTTCAGTTGCCAATACATACAATATCAGTCAAATCATATATATATATAAAATTTATCACCATTCAAACAATTATTACTTAAAATTATAATTTAATAACAGATTATATATTTTATAATCTGTATTAAAATGTGATGTTTATAAAATAAAATAAATCATTTCTTACACAAGTATTATTTTTGAACATTATATTTAAAACATTTTGAAAATATTATTTGCACATAGCTTTGGTAATTATGCACATAATAATTGATCCAACATTTAAAAATTGACAATTTAAAATAATTAATATCAGCATGATATTTATGTGAAAAACAATTTATTATAAATAAAAAATATTTAATAAAAATTTATAAGTTTTCTAATTTTAACTTGTTTACCAGTAGAAAATGTTAACATTATCCAAATTAAGTAAAAGTAGATGATTCTTATTTCATAATGATGCTTCATTTGAAATATAGAAGATAGGCTTAAATGAGATGTAGAAAAAAATCATGATTTTGCAGCAGTCAATGATTGTGAGATAATCCTATTTATGATAAATAAAAACATGAAGTAGATTATCCATTTGAGTCTTGATTTCCAAATTCTAGGGATGAAAACTATTTATTTACAAGTTCATTTTGAGAGTTTACAATTCCATGTTTTATTTGTATAAATTATGCAGGAGACCTTTATTCACATGATAAAAACAGTTTTCTTGATAAGAAATCATTCTTGGCTATTTGCCAATAGAACAATAAATAATGCTTGTCTATTTTTAAATTATTTAAAACTCAATTATTTAAAATATTTTAAAATTAAACACTTGAATTTCTTTTTATATTCTCATTTAATAAAAAAAATATTTATAAAAAGAGTATATAATGTCTTTCAAATAATAATAACTTTATTTTAAAATATTAATAATGTAACACTTTTAAATTAATAAAATTTCTTTGTATGTATTTACTTAATTTATACAGCAATAAAATATATTCCAAAGGAATATACTATTTCAATATTGTTAGGTAGAATTTTAATATATCCATGTGCATTTATATTATTTTATTTTAGTACAAAAAGACATACTGTTTGTTCCAGTCTTTCAATAAATATTCACTTGTTAAATTTTTAGTGCAGAGTCATACTTATACATTAGGACCCAAGGCATTTCAAATTGTTACCCAAGAACTGGAATATATCTTAAAATTTTTTGGCAAACCTAATTGCTAATGTTTTCTCCATTATCTGTTGGAGTTCAGTTTTAATATTTAAAAGTTTATGTGAAATATTTTTTTCATTTCCTGTGCATATCCACTAGGGTCTCATGAAAAAGTAATTTGTTTAAATAAAAGCTTTATTGTTTCACATTTTACATTATATATTTGAGATATTATTTGTTATGAGATGACAAGTAAATAGATTTTTTAATGTTTCAAATATACCTAGTAATGTGTTAGTATTTAAGAAATTCTGAAAATTATTGCAATGTTTTCTCAGATAATTGCTAGGAAGGAAGCACTGCATTTCTATCTAGATAATAATTATGACATTGATCAATCTTTTAAAACTAAATTGACTTTCTGTTCAATTTTTGCCAGGATTATATATTTATTTACCATTTTCTTTCTTTATTTTTCAATTTATAAATATGAATGTGTCATATTTTGAAATTCAAGTATAGAGGGCAGCATAGCTTTTGAAGAAATTTTATCAGAGAGTGAATTTGAGCATTGGAAATTTACCAAATATTTATGAGGGACAATACACATAGTCTAAAAATATTATATTGCACACAATAGATAATGTATTGGTAGAAAAAGAGGAAACAAATAAAGTATGGAAAATTAAGGTATTTGATAATGAAGAGAGAGTATGTAATAGTGATCATAACATCATTGTAATAGAAGTAATTAGTAATGTGATGAAGAATAGAAATAAAAGTAGAAGCAATAATGAAAGATGTGGATGAAGAATGAATGATAAGAATAAGTTGAAAGAGTATAAAATACAATTTGAAGAAACCATGGAAGAGTTGCTTGGGAATGAGTATAAGGATTGGTGTGATGAAATAGAAAAAGCGGCAAATAGGGTTTTAGGTGAGAATATTCAGAGGAATAAAAGTAAGTAATTTAAATTGTGCTTTATGCAAAAAAGTGAAGCTTGTCTCAATCTTATTAATAAGATTGAGACAAGCTTCACTTTTTTGCGTAAAACACAATTTAAATTACTTACTAATCAAAGGTTAAGTAGAAAACTAGTATTTTATTTCAAGAATAAAAGTAATAAAAAATGAGAGTTAGTAAAAATGTAAAAGAGAGGAAAGAAGCATGCAGAGAATATAAGTGTGCTATTAAGAACAAAGAAAATGAAAAAGATATTAATGCTAAATAAAAAAGTACTTAGAAAAGAAGTTGGCTAAAATAAATAATTATATAGAGAGAATGAAATTGAATAGTAAATTGTTAGAGGATATTAATAAAAGTGGAAGAGATAGGAGTAAAAAATTTTGGAATTACATTAAATGGAGAAATGTAGGAGAGAAGATAGTATTAATAGATGATGAGGGAATAGAGTGTAGCTCTAGAGAAGAATTAGAGAGAACCTTAAATAGATGTGTAATGGATATAGAAAAGATATTAGATGTTAAGAACAGGGTGATAGAAAACATGAAAGCATATAGTAATGGAAATATTAAGTTTACAAAAAATGAACTGAATGAGGCAGGGAAGAAATTGAAAAGTGGAAAGGAAAGAGATTTAAATGGATGGGCAGCAGAGTTGGTAATGAATTTAGGGCATAGTGCAAAAGTAAAAGTATTATGTTTTAATAAGATGGCACAGAAGAGTTTTTCTGGGTAGTTGGAGCAATACAAGAGTAAAATTATTATTTAAAGGAAAGGGTAAGAATCATAAAAAATTAAACAATTATAGACTGATAGCGGTAACATCAGTTTTATATAAAGTTTTCTCATACATGGTGGCTGGAAAAGTTGCAAAATGGATGGAAGAAAATAAAGTAGTGGGGGAAATGCAAGGAGATTTTAGATCAGATAGGCATATAGGAGATAGTTTATTTGTAGTTACACAACTTATGGATATGAGTAGAAATTCAGGTAGACAGTTATATATGAGTTTCATAGATATAGAGAAGGCATATGATAGAGTAAATAGAAATAGATTATGGGTAAGTTTAGTAAATTTGGGAATGGATGAAGCTTTAGTGATATTATTAAGAAATTATATGAAAATAATTACTATACATATCAATTAGGGGATATAGAATCAGTTAAAGTTAAAATGGGGTAAGACTAAGACAAGAATGCCCTATGTCACCTATTTTGTTTTTGCTGTATTTGAGTGAAATGGAGAGAGCAATAGAAAGACTAGGAAGAGGGATAGAGATACTGTTATCAAGTGGCAAGGGAGTATATACTTTGTCAGTTTTTTTTTGTGGATGATGTCTTTTTGTGTGCAGAAAGAAGAGAAGATATGGAAGTTATGCTGAGGACATGCACAAGGGTGGATAAAGAGATGGGGATTAAATTTAGTGAAGAAAAATCAATATATAATATTGGTTAAAACTGGTAAAAGAGAGACATAGAATTTTTATTGGGGGATATAAAGTTAAGTGTGGTGAATAGATATAGTTATTTGTGAATCATCTTAAGTAATCAGGAACATTGCTTGGATGAATGGGAAAAAAATTGATAAATGAAGTAAAGAAAAGAAAGGGATTGATAAAGAAATTAACAATGTTTTTATATAATAAATATGATGTAGCTAGAGGGAATTGCAGTAACAGGGTTAACATATGGTAATGATGCATTATGTATTAGTAAAGGGGTATTAGATTACTTAGAAAAAGTACAAAGAGAAGTAGGAAGACATGCATTAGATACAGGTGGACAGCAAAGGAAGCAATTCAAGGAGAAATGGAATGGTCAAGTTTTATATGAGAGATGCAAAAAGTAAAATGAAAATGTCTGGCAGGTTACAGTTTATGAATAATAAAAGAATAGCCAAAATAGTATTTAATTGGGTTACAAGTAAAGGGCAGGCAACAAGATTGGTGAGAAAGGTAATGTGGTATAGTGGTAAGGAATGAGATAAAAGACTAGATGCATTAATAAAAAATAGGGAGTTGGAGAGATGGGGAAATAGTATGAAGAGTAAAATGAGTTTAAATATACATAGAAGTAAACAGAATATTGGATGCAAGTTAATTTATTATATTAGCAAGGAAAGTAGTTTATTGTTCAAGACTCAAATGGGCTCTTTAGCAACAAGGGAATATACACATAAGTGGAATGTATGGGTGATTTAGTCTGCAAATTGTGTAAGGAAGACATAGAAGATAGAATATAAATGCTTGAAAGCAGAAAGGGTACAAATAGTTATGGAAGAATAAATATGAACAAAGTGATTATACAGAAAGTGGATTATTGTTTTTTGTGCTGGGTTTGGGAAAAGATAGGGGAATTTAGATATGAAGGTCATGGAGTTGACAGAGAGTGTTGTGGAAATGGGATGGAGCAGATTATGAGAAAACTTAAGGTGAGGAATGGAAAGGAAAGGTAAAGGGGCCAACAGGTTTCTCTGAGCATAGTTGCTGAGAGATTCCTGACTTCGCTTAAGAAGTCACAGTGCATCACATCACATCACATCTGAACTATTATTATGAATTCTAAATTAGTTTCCATTATTGAAAATAAGTAGCATTTGTATTATCAATGTAATTGTTCAGATTGTTTTTAAGGTATAAGTAAGAATGACATTACATACATAAAAAATGTGGATAAAAAGATGTTGATGTTGAATATGTAAGATTTTTTTTGTGAAAAAGAATATTATATAAATTTACTTGTATAAGATAATGTAAATAGGATTTATTACATAATACCATTACATTGTAAATTCATGCTTTTGCATCAAATACAATAGATTAGTGGTCTTTAAACAAGAAAGACATTGCTTATATTGATAGAAAAATTCAACATTTTCAAATGCATATAAAAAGGGCATTTGTTGTTTTTAAAAAATAAATAAAAATTGCAGTAAAACACAACTTCAATTTATTTTAAACAGCTGATATTTAAATCAATAAAAATTGAGTTTTTATATGATTGAAAAAATTGCATTTTTATAAAGTTTGATTATTTTCTTTCAGCTATGCATAAAAACATTTATGTAGATATATAAAATATATTGAAGTTTATATTAATAAATTTTTTTAAAAAGTTTACCAGTTTATTTTAATAAATTGTAGGGCTATCATGATAAAATAGAATAGAAAGTACTTTTTTTAAGCTGTTTAAGATATAATTCTAATGAGCTATAGAATTGGATATCTTAAAGTATTGTAACTTTTCATAATCGATTGCTCAGATAGGCAAATATTCTATCCAAAGATTTTTTATCTGTGTAGTTCTGAAAGTGATCAAGAAACAGCTTGCTTTTGCATTCACAAATTACACATGATTGCTAATGTAAATTAGACGATGTGCTGTATTTGTTTAATTTTAAACCAATCAGATTGACAGTTTATCAATATGTTACACATTTTATACCTTGTTTCATCAATTTTTTTTTATTTTTCCTGCTATAATATTATATATTTTTTAAAATCAAAATTATCAGAGGTACAACCTTTCATATGATCAACAATAATGAATACATACTGGTGTTTCTGCCTGTTAAACGCTATAAAACATTTGACATTCGCTCATCTTTTATTAAAGCACTGCCAACTGATAATTACTGATGATTCAAGATTAGTTAGAGTAGTAGAGAGAAAATACTACTCTTGCTTACACTATAGAAAGCTGAAATAATCAAGCATTATCATAGTAGTAACCTTTTATCAGGGCAAATAATATAATTCTCCAATAAATACCGTAATGCTTTAGTTTCTATATAATAATAAGCAGTTGAATTTAGAAGAAGGCACTCTTTTAATTGCTGAGTGTTTACAGATTACTATTTTCATTGATTGATGTCTATTAATTTCTGACAGTGATTTTTTTAATATGAAAATATAACAGATATTTCCACATATTTAAATGTTTAAACAATTCCATCTGTTAAAAGTTATTTATATCAATTATAGCATTAATATTGGTTTAGGGCAATGATAATCATCTCTGGTGCATAAGATTTTTAAATCAATTCCATTCTGGCACTTCTGCCACTCAAACTTTCTATGAATTCCCTATAAAATAAAACTATTCAACAATTTTTTTTAGCAGTATTAATATTTATGATTATTATAAGAGTAAATAATTTTGATGTTTTAGTAATTGATCTATTACACTTTCACGTGACATAATTATGACAATGTTGAAGTATTATATATATAATCAGTGGACTTATTTTATATATAAACACATTAATCTTTTACATACCAGTGCATGCTCTATTACATGCTACTTTTTTTTTCATATATCATAGCATCGGCCGGGAGGTGAACCCGCAACAACCATCTGCAACCAACTGCTTGCTTGCAAGGCAGCTGCGCTAACCTCTTGGCTAACAACACTTTGTGAACTATCTGTGTTGGGAACCATGTCTCTTTATTTTTTGGTGCACTTTTTGTATATTTGTTTTACACCCACTTTAAACATTATTATATAATTCATTACATTTTAAAATATTTGCTAATTCTAATAATAGCCAATTTTTACGTCAGAATTCAGTTTTGCATATTTAAAATTATGAATCTTAATGACATTTTTTATTTCCTACATTTATAACCAATCTTTCTCATTTCACTAACACATCTCTGCAAATTTACACATTTCATTTTTTATTAAGAAATAAAATGAAATGAATGTTATAAAAATACAAACTGATTAATCTTGTCAATGTTTGAAAATATCAGGTGTCTAATCTCTTCGGCAAAATTTTAAGAATTATATACTGACTGATTAAAAAAAATCCACATAGCACTGAAATCGAAATGATTTCTGACAATTGTTTATTATGTTTGTAAACTTTAGTATATACTGAGCTTTATTTAAAATTTTCGTTCTGTAATTTAATTTCACACTTTGTAAACATTGCTTAATGTATATATTGATCGTACATCTTTTACTGCATGTCAGCAAATACATCAATAATGTTTATTTTTTTATTTGTAACCATTGACTACAATCGAGTTAGATACAATATTACAGCAACAATATAATGATTCTTAATTTGTTTACGCAATATTATATTTTTATTTATAAATAAATATATTTTAAACAGCAATAACATGCTTATAAAATAAAATAGTCAAATTCTTTCATTTTGTAACTTTGTTAGATTACTAACACAATATACAAACAATAGAATACTTTTGCAATTTATAGATAAGCAATCAACCTTACATTTATGCAACAAAATGCAGAATTTAAAACGATTATGATTTATCAGCATCGTTTATCCATTAATTGTCATTAACCTATAGCGTTCACAATATATTATAATGTCGATTAGTTATTTTCTATAGATAATGTTCAAACAGTGAGGTGAATTTAATGTCAATCTACAAATTTATAAAACAAATAAACGAAATACAGTAATAAACTTGTTTTGTTTGACCAAAAATAAAGAAATTAAAAAAAAAAAATTATACATTGCTTAGTCTGTGTTCTATTCTGGGTAAAAAAAATTAATAAATTATGAAGAATTAAAAAAAAAAAAGTGTTGGCTTACGCATAACTAAAGCAAAAGGCAAAATTCAAAAATACATTTCAAGTAAGAATTCTTTCTTTTTAGTAAGTCAACCAACAAAGACATATATGATTTTTTTATCATGTGCAGATTTTAAAAAAATTTGAGGGGGAAAAAAATGATGCGGGTCACATGACATATTGACCGAGTTCAAGCTCATAATAAAATAGAAAATATTTCATATAATAAAAATAATTTTCAACTAAATTAAAAATGTTTTCAGACAACTAATTCTAAAGCCAGTCTAGCTAATCATTTAATAATTGTCAGTAAATAAGTACATATCTATTTTAGCCGACAGTAAAAGAAAATAGTGAGAAATGAATACGGTAGAAATTGTGTATATATATCTCAAAATAAAATGTTCTCCAAATTTATCTATTCATTGCGATCAATACACTTAAAGTAGTGAAAGTTATTTGGATGAAATAAATACATTAAACCAGAGATATCATGTCGGTTTTGAAGATTTATTTTATATATAATGTAATGAAGCAGAGAACCAATTAAAATCAGGCATTGTAATCAGAAATCATGCATCTATGTCTGAACTATTTTGAACTAAAAGTGAATTTGCTTTTGGTTTATTATTCAAGATTATGCAAGAATTCATAAATCAGATATTAATACTTTATAAGTGAGAAAACTGAGGATATAAAACTTCCTAAATATTTTTGCATTTATACTGTAAATTTGTGAAGACTTGAAATATGACATTTTCCAGCTTTCACACATATAAAATATTAATGTTTTATCTATGACACTTATATAATCTTAAATAATATGCTAAAAGCAAACTTACTTCTGGTTCAAAATAGTTCAGCCATTCTTGCTCAGTGGTGTGATTTCAGCTTGTAATGATTGATTTTAACTGACATTTTGCTTTATTATATCTTAGCTGAAATTAATATATAAAAATATATTTAAAAATCCTGATAAATAATTAACATTTAAATCTATAAACCCAAGAAATTCTTCTAATAAATATCATAAATTATGTTTTTGGAAACAACTGGGTTTAATAAAATAAAAGTAAAATACACAGAGACTAAACTCTCCATGCAGTAGTGCCATTCAGTGCAAGCCAGAATAATCAATGGATACAAGAAGATTTGTGCATAAAATCCCTATTTAGTGCCTACTCATCCATTATCCGCAGACTAGTTTCTAGCTTGTGGTTTTCATCAGTGAGAAGCTTTGGACCTGGGAGCACTATACCTAGATACAGTGGTGCAGTGCTCTTAGATCCCAGGCTCCTCACTGATAAAAGCCAGAAGCTAGAAATTAGTCTGGGGATAGTGGATGAGTAGGCACTAGATAGGGATTTTAGGCACAAACCTTCTTGCATCCATTGATTACTCTGGTTTGCACTGAGTGGCATTATTGTATGAAGAGTTTAACTCCTGTGTAAACAGCTTGTTTAAGCATAAAGAATGGTGATCATGTGATGTTTAAAAATAAAATACTGGATGTAATAACAATAAAACATTCTCAAAAAATAGTAATCATGTGGTTGTTGCAGAAATAATAATTGCACAACATGATTGTTGATCATTTTCACTTACATTTGGATAATGATTTTTTATATTTATATGAGTAAGGAGATTCCTCTATATGGATAGGAATTTTATTGTTTTATCACATTTGTTAAAAAGCTCAATTTACTAAACATCTTTTGCCTGTGAAAACATTAATTTCAACATATATGTAGACCTGGGTCTCGTTTTATGCGGTAGATAGGTTCCACAGAAAACCTGCATTAAAAAAATTGCACAAAAATAGACTTAACTTACCTTGAAAAATGGGGGATAGGGTCTGTAATTTTCAGAATTTGCATAAAAGCAAAGCAACAAGGAAAAATTACTTTAAAATTCACATTAAAAAAATAAGCAAATAAAGTATGACTAATAAAAAATTTCAAATATTTGAAAAAAAAAAATAAGACAAACTTTTTTTTGTCATTGGTGGTTGAGAGGTCAGCACAGCTGCTTACAAGCAGTTGTCCTGGGTTAGCGGATTCACATCCCGGCCGATGCTATGACACATGAAAGAAAAAAAAGACAAACTTTTTTTACATTTTTTATTAACTACAGTATTTAATTTTACATTCATATTTTAATCATTAACCCTAGTGTTCATTTATAAACTGGTAAGAAATCAGATTGGATGTGATGTGATGTATTGTGGCTTCTCCTTAAATGAAGTCAAGAATCTCTCAGCAATTATGCCCAGAGAAACCTGTTAGTCACTTTATTTTTATTGATGATGTGATATAAAACTAGTGCCAGTTTCAATTTTGTGTTGTGTTAATGGTTTTCTGTTTCTATATTAAAAAAATGAAATCAAAATCAAAAAAAAAAGATTATACATTATCATTAGAAAGATTATTTTCAGTTTATAAAATTTTCATTTTTTATTTTAAAAATCTAAAAGATTATTTATTTCTGTTATATATAACAAAATACGTTTCAAAAGTTTAAATTTTTTGAATATTTATTGTGATATTTTTATATGTAAGTATAAATCTATTATTATTATTTACTTATTAGTATAAGTAGGTTATTTACATAGAAGCTAAGTTTCTAAATACAGCTTCAGGCCATATTCACGCTAGCTGCTAATGTAACGTTATACTTTTGAAAAAACAAATAAACATGTATTTCAAGTGAAAATAAGTTATTAATAATTTAAATTTCTTGATCTCTAATAAATATAATGAAATATGAAAGATATTAAGAAGAAACATTAATTGCATAACTTCAAAATCACATTAAAATAATCAGCATAAAATGAGACCCAGGTGTATATAATAAAATAAATTTTATAAAAGTATGTAGATAATTATCAATTATCATGTTAATAAATTTTGGTATTGATATGGCTGCATATCTTTGTCAAAGCACGACCAAAGTGAATATTAGAAAATACATTAGCATATTGACTTGCATATAAACATACATTAAACTAATCACTGATTATTATAGATTTGCATGTATAAATTGACTTAACAGTTGGCTATGCCATTAGATTAAATGATTAATGCTATTGGCTCTTATATTTATGAGTTCTTAGAGTTAATTATGTATTCACTTTAGTTGTGTGTTGATAAGATACACTGTATTAAAAGCCTGGCTTAGCATAGTAATAAATATTGTTTTATACCCAAATTTATTACCATAATAGTTGATAATTATCTACATACTCTTATAAAATTTATTTTATTACATATTATTTGTGGTGTATATATATAATTTATTCTTATATAGAAAGAGAGGTAATTGATCAAAATAACAAATATAATAAAAAAAATAATATTCGCAAATTAAATTTTAGTCTAGGAGGATTATAAACATCTAATGGGCGACTGTGTGCATGGTGAATAGACTATACAAATCATTATTTTAATTGACTAATTCATACAATCACACATAACAATCAGCTTGAAAGTACATAAAAATATAAGTCTTTATGCAGATTCAGCCATGTTTCTACATTAACAATATGATTAAATGACAAAATAAAAAATCTACTTGGAATTTGGATGAGAAATAAGCAACAAAATTATTAATACTACCAAATACTTTAATTAACAAACAGAATGAAAATAAGAATAATAAAAATTGTATTTAAATATTTATATCTAAGATTGTATAAAAAGCATGCTTGATAGAATAAATCTTTGTCGATTTACTATAATTCATAAATATCAATAAAGCAAGTCATATATAATGTGACATTGCTTTTATAAGCTTGTATTTATAAAAATGAAATACAGAGAGCATACCAATAGATCAAATAAGAGCGTGTTCGAGCTATTAATATGCTCTCTGTATTTAATAATTCATAAAGAAAAAGTTTATATTAATTTCATTCAATTACTCTATCATAACAATAAAATTTATATTACTTTGTTAATTGGATCTTATGTGTTTATGTTTATAGTAAAACAATAAATTATGACTACTATATCATCTATTAATTTAAATGAAACTCATAATTCAGATTTAATGAATAATAATAATTTATTTACAAAATGAACAATAGAAAATTAATAAATATGTTAAAATAATTTAAGTCAAGATATTATACAATGTTGTAGTATCAAATAGTGCTAGACATAAACATTCTTTTAAACCAGAAAAAATATCTGTTCATCTATTAATTTCAAATAGAGAATATATAAAATTATAAAAAAAGAATATACTAACTTGTTACAGTTTTCCTACTGAATATTCATCAAACAACCCAAACAAGTTATTAAAAAAAAATCAATTACAATTATTAAATATAACATTTAGAACTATTAAAATTTCCCT
Source organism: Epiperipatus broadwayi (assembly GCA_028023455.1). Classification (NCBI taxonomy): domain Eukaryota; kingdom Metazoa; phylum Onychophora; class Udeonychophora; order Euonychophora; family Peripatidae; genus Epiperipatus; species Epiperipatus broadwayi. The sequence goes on along the minus strand of JAQFVV010000479.1, from coordinate 168,218 downwards.
TTAGTTAAATGCACATTTAGATATTCATCTTTTTAAAATAATAATATTAAATTCAATAATTAGATATAATAAACTATAAATAGACCACACAACCTCTGCAAATAGTGATTAATATTCATCATCAAGAGGTCTACTTTTCTTTAAGTTCCTTTCTCAAATCCATCAAGAAAATCCAATATTTTAAAGTGCAATAATCCAATAAAAGAAGAATGTGTGTTTTTTTAGAATATTTAAAGTTTATTTATTAAACTCATCATTAATAATTTCTGGTAAGATATTAATGAGTATTATTTCTTTTTAAAATGATGACTATCATATCCACAGTTATTATCATAAGTCCTTAATTAATTATTGATTCATTAGCACACATACATAAATACAGATGCATTTAGGTATTGATTTCCATGGCTAAACTTTATTAATATTTCTAACTATTAATTATTCCATTTGTTGAAACGCTTATCATTTTTATCCTTAATACATTAATAATTTGTGAGCACTTAATATATATATATATGTAAGTACATATATAGATTTACATGGTCAACACTTCTTTAACGTTTTTATAACTTTTAATTATTCCATTAGTTGATTAATACGACTTTAAATCTCTGGTAAATAATTCATCATCGTTCTCATATAGATATAGAAGTGTTCTCTTAGTAAAAACTTTATCAGCATTTTAAATTTTTTTCCTAGAAGATTACAACTGTCCTGAAATAAACACCAAAAACCTCGCTTATTTTTCTATCATGTTGTTTTAATTAAAAACAATTTATATATATCACATCATTTTTTTTCAAAAAAATATTAATAAGAAAACATAGCATTTACTGAAGTAGTCAATGTATATACAAGAAGATCAAGAACTTCCAAAGTCAATACACAGGTTTATTGGTGACTGATGCAACAATTGACATAGATAGATACTGTTACTACCATGTAACTCGAATTTATACTTTTTTATTTTAAAAGAATCATTATTTCCCTTTTAATCACGTCTTTTTTTTTTTTTTTTACAAACAGAAGAGCTTCTCTGACAATATGTCTTCCTTTTAAATTTTAACTGAAATATTTTAAAATAGAATACATCAATGACTTAATTTTTAAAAAAATATATATATTCGTTTATTTTAAAATAATTATTATAATATATTTTTAATAACAAATATTATCCTTTTAAAATATCAGTAATTTTAAAATCTTATACAAGAACATAAATGTATAAACATATATGAAAATGTAATTTGTCATTTATATATCTAAATCTATTGTCTTTAAACTATGTAGATAGACACAGCACTACTGTCTCCTTTAAAAATGTTTTAAATTTATAAATAACTGTTAAAACAGGATGTTAAGTTTTTCATATATTATTTTTAAAAGATAAAAAACAAACAAATCAGAAACTACTTTTAAAAGATCAAAACATAAATCAATCATGAATTGTTCTGTATTTTAACATGTATTACCTTAATAATTTAAAATTAGATATAATATCACTTATTGATTTCAAAATAACCAATGGCCTATAAAATCATGATAGTAAAGAAAATTTTTCCTTTTTTTATACTATGTATATGATAATATCTATTGAAGATCTAACCAAGATAGTTCAATATATATATGAAAAGAAAATCTACTGTACTTTTTAGCCTGAATAGTTATCACTTTGTGAATCTAGATCGCTTTTTAAATAAAAAGACAAACTTGAAGATTGTGGTGCACATAGGACCCACTGCTGTATTTATCAAATTTAAAGATAGTGTATTTCATCAATAGTGATATAACTGAGTAATTAAATTAGCGAATTTAAGGTCATTAGTTTTGCCAATTTATTGTAAGAAAGTGAGACATAAATGTTCTATCAATGTCACATTAAAACATTAAAAATATATTTAAGAATGCTCTGAAATAGTGGTATTTAATCTATGGGTCATGACCCCAAACGGGATCACAAAAAATTACCTTGGAATCACAAGATGGATGAAAAAATTGTAAATAAATTTAGTTGATTACAAATACATCATTGACAAAAAATTTTGAGAAAAAATATTAATTTTTAAATGTGAAATTTCATTAAATTCTAGAAGATTACTCTATTTTAAAAATGATGACTTCAAAGAGATAGAGGTTCGGATATGTCTCAGACAATATTGTGTAACATCACTTTCAAAAAATCACATGACTTGGCAAACAAGTAATGATAGCACATATTTTATTTACATCATCATTGTGGCATATTTGTGAGTTTAATTATTATTTTAGTGTAAAACTTCTTTTTTAACTTAGTATTTGTGATAAACGAACTGTTTTTAAAGTTATAAATTTTATAAACCCTCATGGATAAATGGATAAAAACTGGTAGGATAATTAGAAAAACAGACAATGAATTTCAGCTGTTTTAACTTCCAACACCAACCAAACATGGTTAGAAGCTTCTGCTTCTATAGAGTTGAGATATAAAAAAAGTAAAAGCAAACAAACGAGTTCATAAGTTTGACAATGAGTTTATAAAATATGGTTTCATATGCACTGAAGATGATAAACCAAAGGCTAGATGCCTTATATGTCTGGAAATACTGTCAAACAAGTCAATGAAACCAAATAAACTGCAGAGGCCCTTACACACCAAACACCCAAAATCCAAAGATAACATTTTCAGAAAAAAATAGGGCATTTGACATATAAGCAAAACTTTATGTATACTTTTATCAATATTAACAAAAGAGCATTGGAGGCTTCTTACTGAATAAGCTATTGTATAGCTAAATCTAGCAAGCTGTATACAATTGCTGAAGAGTTAATTGTTCCTGCAGCTCAAGATATAGTAGGCATTATGTTTGGCAAGAAAGAAAAGCAACAGATATATCAAATATCACTCTCTGACACAACAATTGATCACAGAATAGTCAAAATTGCAGATAATGTGAAAAGCAAACTTATAATCAGAATTCAAAAAAGTAAATTTTTCAGTCTTCAGTTAGATGAACCCACCAATTGTCAAAATGCTGCAAAACTAATTTGCAAAATATGAATGAAAAATGAAATTAAAGAAACTTTTTTTTTTTGCAAGGAACTACAAAGGAATACTGGAGAAGAAATATTTAAAGTGGTAAATTCTTACATCATGGGAAACAATATTTCTTGGGAAAATTGTGTGGGAGTGTGCAGTGATGGAGTGCATGCCATGGTTGGAAAACACAATGGATTTCTATCCTAAATCAAAGAAGTTTCACCTAAACTAATAGAGGTTCACTGTATGATTCATAGAGAAGTGCTTGTATCAAAAAACATGCCAGCAAACTTAAAGTTTGTCTTAGATACTGGAATTAAAATAATAAATGTTATAAAGGTGCATTCTCTGAAGTCAATAATTTTTTCACATATATGCAGAGAAATGAGCAGTGAATGTCAGCAGCTTCTTTTACATACATAGGTGCATTAGCTTTCGAGGGATAGCTCCTAACAAGACTATTTAAACTTAAAGATGAGGTGTTTGTGTTTTTAAATGACAATAATAAAGATAAAAAAATTATACACTTTTTAACTGATGAAGAATGGCTATGTAGATTAGCTTACTCATGTGATATTTTTCTCAAATTGAACGAGTTGAATTTAAGTCTTCAACATGAACAATTTAATATATTTATGGCCAATGATAAAATCAAAGCCTTTACAAAAAAAATAGATTTGTGGTGCTCGTATTGCAAGGAGATAAATTTTGCAGCATTTTCTACTTTAGAAAGTTTTGTCATAGAAACAAACTAAAAGTTATTCAATCAGTTATTAAAGATATAACAACTCACTTGACATATCTTAAATATCAATTTATTAATTTTCCGGAAGATTTTTCTGACTCTGAATGGATTCGAAATCCCTTTCAGTGTGTATTACCCAAAAATTTATCATTTCATTTAAGCGAATAACTGAGTTATCATCTGATGGAGAATTAAAATTTGTTTTCAAAGAGCTTGAATTGAGTAATTTTTGGCTTAAAGTTCGAAATGAATATACAGAACTGTGTATGCAGCTCTAAAGGTATTATTACCATTTGTCTCATCTTATATTGAGAGATGGGATTTTCCCAGTTTCTGTATCTAAAATCTAAATAACAGAACAAATTAGCAATAGGCCCACCTTTAAGACTCAAACTGAGCAAAATAGAGCCAGAAATATTGCTACTTGTAAACAAGAAATAGGCTCATAGATCTTATTAAATATTTTCCTTTTGTAGTTTTTTTAAACTGAATTTTTTCCAGCTCCTACGTGTTATACACCATATTTTAATTTAACTAGTTATAAATGATTAACACTAGTCGATTTTTCAACACAATATTTTGGTAACTACAGAGTTGATTTTGAGTTTATTGTACTTGTATTGACACTTATATTTATTTTGTATGAAATAAAAAATAAGTTAACATCTTCCTAATTTTTAATGTTACATAGTCCTAGTTTTTGAGCAATTAGAATTAGATTATTGATTTTTTAAATTTTGGGTCGGCATGTCACCTCGATGTCCCATGCAGGGTCATACTGCTAAAATGTTTGAATACCACTGCTCTATAAGATTCTAAAGTGTAATGACAAGATAAAATCAAATAGCATAACTTTGTTGGATTGATAATGTGAAACAAATGAATAGTAAAAGATTTTCAGAAAAAAGCCTTTATAATAAATTTAGGCAGACATTATTTATTTTATAAAGATTATCCCATAAAGAGTTTTAAAAAATTGAAATATTGATTAGTTTATTTTTCCTGAGAAAAGAATATATTGTGCAATATGAGCAACCTATTTATCAATGTTGATGCATAGAAAAAATATTTTGTTTTTTTCAAGAGAAGTTGAAAAAACAGGTGAGAAAGATGGCTAAGGGAAAATTTTTATTCAGAATATATATATATAATGTCATGTTAAGCCGCCATGCTCAATAATTTTGTGCAGTAAGAAAATTGTCCACTTCACATTATTTTCAATCTTTTTATTTAGAAGTATCCAGAACAGTAATAGTAATTCCAAATAAAAAAATCTAAAATATAATAAGAACTGGTGCATTTTCTTATTGTTCAAAATTATTGAGTATGGCAGCTAGAGGACAGTTCAATTATTATTTAAAATAAACTTGGTAAATTTCACATGACATATTTATTTAATATTATCATCATTACATATATATAAATGATATATTTTGCAGGCTCATCCATGTATAATTTTTATTGCAAATATATTGATGTTTCAGCTTGATTACACAAACCATCAATGGGGGTAGAATAGGATACTATAAAAATGTTTGTAGAGATGCTGTAATAGTGATTTATAATAATGTTTAAGTTCCATTAAAAGAAAAAAAAACAAGTACACCTGAGTCTCATTTTATGTGATAGATAGGTTCCTCAGAAAACACACACAAAAGAAATTGCACAAAAATAGATTTAACTTACCTTGAAAAATAAGGGATATGTTCCGGTAATTTTCAGAAATCGCATAAAAGCAAAGCAACAAGAAAAAATTACTTTAAAATTCGCATTAAAAATAAGAAAATAAAGTATGACTAATAAAAAATTTTAAATATTTGAAAAAAGTTAATACAAGACAAACTTTTTTTTATTAACTACAGTATTTAATTTTACATTTTTCATACATATTTTAATCATTACTGATACTTGAGAATATGCATTCGTTTGTGAATCAGATCCTTGATGTGATGTACAACTAGCACCACTTTCAGTCTTGTGCTGTGTTAATGGTTTTCTGTTTTTATATTAAAAAAATGAGATTGCAATCAAAACAAAAAGATTATACATTATCATTAGAAAGATTATCTTCAGTTTACAAAATCAATAAAATCTTCATTATTTATCTTAACAATCTAAAAAAAAATTTTTTTCTGTTATATCTAACAAAATACGTTTTAAAAATTTAAAAATTTTGAATATTTATTGCAATATTTTTATACGTACGTATAAATCTATTATTATTTACTCATTAGTATAAGTAGGTTATTTCCATAGAAACTAAGATTTTAAATACAGCTTCAGGCCATATTCACATTAGCTGCTAATATAATGTTATATTTAAAAAAAAGTATTTCAAGTTAAAATAAGTTATTAATAATTTAAATTTCTTGATATGTAATAAATATAGTGAAATATGAAAGATATTGAGAAGAAACATGAATCGCATAACTTCAAAATTGCATTAAAATAATCCATATAAAACGAGACCCAGGTATATATAAAATTGAAAAATAAAATAAAAGTCAGAAAATCTTCAGTGTAATGTGTCTTTTTCAAAAATTCATCCAAATTGGAGTTTGTGTGTGTCATTATGTTTATAGTACATTTTGATCTTTTGAGTATCTCAATGGCTTCTCTGATCTTACATTGGTGGAGAGTATCACATCTGGATAGTATCCTAGTATTAAAGAAATCAATATTGTGTCCTGAATCCATAGCATGGAGTAAGAATGCTGATGATTAACTGCATTTTTATATTTATCTCTTCTAGTATTGGTGTGATGATTGCTCTTACCTACATAAGAATTTTATAAATGTTACATGAAATTTTATAAGTTCTATGAGCCTCAAAAGAGATTGAATCTTTAGACTTGGTTAGAATGTTACTACTTTTTGATAAGTAGTATATGCTCTTTTTATATTGCAACATTTTATAGTTGTCGAATGTTGTTTCTTTTATATAAGGAATACACTCTAATAGATGTATTTTTGTATTAGACTATTTCCATCATCTAATATGTGTGTTGAATGTCTTTAGAACAATTTAGTTTTATTTAATATTCCAAATACTTTCAACTTTTAGTAATATCACAGCAAACATGTTAGTACATGCACAATGTTTTAAGAGATATTGTTCTCCCCTCTTCTTCAGGTGTTGCTGGCTTGACCAGTGACAGCGCTAGCATGATATTTGAATGTGGGTGCTTAGATTCTTGATTATTGAATTGTAAAGTAACACTCTGCCAAAGGCAACAGTCAGTAGAAATTTCATATGCTTATCTATGAGGTTCTCCTGATTTCTCCACTTTTTCTTAAGAGCAAAGTTGATTGGTGGCTTCATATATTACGTACAGTCACACTAAGTTGGCTTATGGGATTTTTTGCCATAGTCATGTGAGCAGCTTCTTTAAATTTTCTTCTTTGTACCTTTTCTTCTCTATCCAATATTTTTATATTTTCACAATCGAACATATGTTTATTGGTGCATACATGGTCTGCTACCTTAGACACATCTGTTTTCTCTCTTCTAATCATCAGTTTATGTTCTTGCAAGCACTTTTCAATGGAACGGCTGGTCTCACCAATATATGTTCATCCACATTAACATGGTATTTCATATATGCAGTTTTTTTCTTTTCAGCACTTCAAGTTTAGGCTTTGTAGATGTTAGAATTCCTCATAGTGTGGTATGGTTCTGGAAAGTTGTTCTAATGTTGTACTAATTGCAGATTTTTCTTAATTTGTCTGCTATTTTTGGAATGTATGGATACACTACAGTACCAATAATTGTCTTTTCTCTTGATGGTTCTTTTTGTTGTCTATTTAACATTTTTGTAATAACAGCTGATGGATAACATTTTTCATAAGAGTTTGTTCTATATAGATCTTTTTTTTCCAAATCGCTGGTTTCTGAACAAACTTCTTTTGCTCTGTTCCACAGTGATAGTATAACTCCATGTTTTGTGTTTCTGGTGTGATTGGATGTATAGACTAGGTATTTTCCTGTATGTGTCAGTTTTCAGTAAACTATTCCACAGCGATAGTATAACTCCATGTTTTGTGTTTCTGGTGTGATTGTATGTATAGACTAGATATTTTTCTGTATATGTAGGTTTTTGGTAAACTGTAGTTTTGATTTTGCCAAGAGAGAGTCTTGTCACATGAACATCTAAGAATGCCAATTTTTGTTCTTGTTCTGATTCTATCATGAATTTAATTGAATGGGATATGTTGTTGATGTGTGTCCAGAAAGTTTGTAGCAATGCTTCACCATGTGGCCATACAACAAATGTATCATCCACATAGTGAAGCCAAACTTTAGGTAGATATGGAGTAGTTTTTATGGCTGTGGTTTCAAGTTCTTCCATGTAAATATTGCTAATCAGGGGAGACAATGGTGAGCCAATAGCCATTTCTTGATTTTGTTGGAAGAATTCTGTGTTATATTTAAAGTAGGTTGTTTTATATGAATGTTAATAGTTCCATTATACTATCAATAGGAAGAGCTGTTCTGGTTCATAAACTATTATCACCATTTAATTTTTTCATTACAGTAGACAATGCTTCTTCACATGGTACATTTGTGAATAAACTTTCCACATCAAAGCTTACCAGTAAGTCAGTTCTTTCAATTTTTATGTTCTTGATTAATTCTACAAAGTGTCTAGAATCCCTGACAAAAGACTGGGTCTTGTATGACAAAGGACTTAGAACTTTGAGAAGAAATCTTGCCAAATTCTGTCAAGGTGAATGTCTAGAGCTAACAATAGTTCTTAATGGAACATGATCCTAAGGTATTTTAGGTAGACTATAAAGATGAGGAATTTTGCTGAAATATGATGTTATTTTAAAAACTACTCCTGATCCACCTAAAGTTTGGCTTTGTTATGTGAATGATACATTTGTTGTATGGCCACATGGTAAATCATTGCTACAAACTTTCTGGACACACATCAACAACATATCCCCTTCAATTAAATTCACAATAGAATCAGAACAATAACAAAAACTGGCATTCTTAGATGTTCTTGTGACAAGACTCCCTCGTGGCAAAATCAAAACTACAGTTTACTGAAAACCTACACATACAGGAAAATACCTAGCCTATACATCCAATTACACCAGAAACACAAAACATGGAGTTATGTTATCACTGCAGAACAGAGCAAAAGAAATTTGTTTAGAAACCAGCTATTTGGAAAAAGAAAAATCTATATAGAATAAACTCTTATGAAAAATGTTATCCATCAGCTGTTATTACGAAAATGTTAAATAGACAACAAAAAGAACCATCAAGAGAAAAGACAATTATTGGTACTGTAGTGTACACATACATTCCAAAAATAGCAGACAAATTAAGGAAAATCTGCAATCATTACATTAGAACAGCTTTCCAGAGCCATACCACACTTTGAGGAATTCTAACATCTACAAAGCCTAAACTTAAAATGCTGAAAAGAAAAAAACTGCATCTATGAAATACCATGTGAATGTGGAAGAACATAGATTGGTGAGACTAGCCATCTCATTGAAAAGCACTTGCAAGAACATAAACTGATGATTAGAAGAGAGAAAACAGATGTGTCTAAGGTAGTAGACCATGTATGTACCAATGAACATGTGTTCGATTGGGAAAATACAAAAATATTTGATAGAGAAGAAGAGATACAAAAAATAAAATTTAAAGAAGCTGCTCACATGACAATGGCAAAAAATCTCATAAGCCAACCTAGTATGACTATATATAATGTATAAAAACCATTAATCAACTTTGCTCTTATGAAAAAGTGGAGAAATTAGAAGGAACATCATAGATAAGTATATGAAATTTCTACTGACTGTTGCCTTTGGCAGGATGGCTCAGTTGGTTAGAGGGTTACCTTAAAATTCAATAATCAAAAATCTAAGGACCCAGGTTCAAATCTCATGCTAGTACTATCACTTGTCAAGCCAACAACAGCTGAAGAAGAGGGAAAAACAATGCCTCTCAAAACATTGTGCATATACTAATCTGTTTGCTGTGATATTACTAACAGTTGGTACATATATTAACTTATTTGCTGTGATATTTTTAACAGTTGGTGCATATACTAACATGTTTTCTGTGATATTACTAACAGTGAAAAGTATTTGGAATATTTAAATAAAATTAAATTGTTCCTAAAGACATTCAACACACTTATTAAATGATGGAAATAGTCCAATATAAAAATACAGCTAGAACACCATCATCGCAAACCTTCAGGGAAACACTCTAGTAGTTGTTTCTTCTTTTAATTATTTTAGGCTTGAATAAAGCCTTGGTGTATAATTTTATTATTGTAATCATTATCTAATAAAACATTATATATATAATTTATTTCTTTTTTCAGATATGACTTATCTGAAAGGTTAATTGTTCTAGTGAAAAAGTTTTGGCTACAGAAAAAATCTGAATTGAATGATGATATGATGAAAATTTTTTCTGCCACTGTGTGTAGTTTTTCTAAAAACTGATGATAATAATAAAAGATTATTTTGTTTTTTGGTGATGAGAATATCAAGAAAGAAAAGTTTCTCATCAGTCTCTGTTTTTGGATATTATTTAAATATGAGAAAAAAAAAATTATTTTTACCATGATATCAGATGATAAATGTGCCATCTATATATTAGAATTTTTAAAGATGCTGACTCTAAAGCACAAGTTTCTATATATTCCATAAATAAACGAGTTATTATTCCTGATAAGAATACTATAATGCTGTCTATTGTATATGAAATATGTGTTTAAAGACAATGTCTAGCTAAGTGATATGGTCCAGTAAATTGCAATGTTAAAAAGTGAACCAATAAAATATATTATTTATATCTGTAACCCATGAAAATCTTTGCATCAGCATGTGTATATATATTGTAGCAAACAAAAGCAAGCTACTGTCAATGATTATCAAATATTGTTTATTGCCTAGTCTTTCTTGTAGTCAATAATGACAGCTATTCTATGGTCAACCTTGCATGTCTTCACATGGAAACCAGATTTTATCTTGATAAACCCCTGATTAAAAAGAGCAAGTCATAAAAATACACAATAGTTTTTTGTTGAATACACAAAACTGTTTAAATGTAAAATAAAACTATAAATATAAACTCCAGCAGTATTATAGAGGATTACTGAACCAGGACTACAGAGACTCTTAAGCTCTTAAATAAAAAATGACTACATGAGATTGGAAAACATAAAATACTTCAATTACTATGTATAGTCTCTATGGTGTGATCTTATCTTTATAATGAACCCAATAAAATAACTTTAATTTTGAGAATTTATCAAAATCAAAAATAAAGATTTCCCCTGCTTATTATTTTTTAATATAATGTTGATGTAATTTGTGCTTCAAAAGACCTTTCATTCCTCTAATAATGCACATATTCTTAAAAATTCTGGGTTTATATTAGTTATGCATTGAATGGTTTTTAAATGTGATATGACTACTTTTGTTTTAAACTATTTTTGTTAAACATATAATTTCTATTGAAGAGAGTTTAAATGATATTGCAATCACCATTTAAACAGATAATTTTGTTTTATGCAGTATTTGTAAGTCTTCCAGTACAAATTGGTCATATCACTTTCTTCCAGATGTTCTAACATCTTTTGTATTTATAAGAGATTTCAATCCTTCTAGAGTCTTTGGAGATACATAAATAAGTATAAACTAAATTGCCAACTTTTAAAATAGATTTAAACAACATGCATTTAATTTACAGTGCAAGCAGAAATAATTCCCTATTTATGTTTTGTTTTAACAAAAAAAGATCTCACTATTATAGTCTGAATTATTAACATTAGATCATTTCATCCATATTCAACATAAAACAAATCTAATCATTCTTGGAATCTACATTACTATAGTTGAAAGCTATACTGTTTCAAGATGAATTGTTTTTAGGAAAGATAACTAGCATTAATATACTGAAAAATCTTAAACAGAATATTAATACAATCTCCTCAGTTTTCTTGATATGCTACATTAAAAACTGTATAATAGTCTTCCAGGAAGTCCATCCCCCATAGATAGTGGAGGAAATTTTTTCCAACAAGGTATTTTTGTTAGTTTTTGTCTATCAAAAATCTGGAAAAAGCTGACAAAGTTATAAAATCACTGAATAATCATAGAAAAAAAGTTGAGAAAGGCCTTGGTGAAGCAAAACTTTATAAGATATTTCTAAGACTTGATCACTTTTATGAAAGTATGATGGATATAAAAGTACTTCTAAAAAAGTTTTACTGTCAATTATAATCATATTTCTAATACAATCACACACACACACACACACACACACATATATATATATATATATATTGTACCGGGTCGAACCGCTGAAACCACCTACTTATACGTATATATAAGTTTTGGCCGGTTTCAAACTCCTTCACAATACATTTATAATACTATAAAGGTTAGGTGAACGAACCGCACGTTCGAGCAAAATGGGGTCTTTTATAGCTTTAACTATCACACCCATCTGGCTGCTGTTCACTACCATCCAATCTTTTTTGTTGGTCCGGGTGCCAGTAGTCTGAAGCTACATTTCGGGTGTAGGCTCATAATCCAGCTCAAACAATTCCTTAACCAGCCCAGTCTAATTTTAATCAATGATATTTATTGCTAATAAGATATTGATAAAGAATTGACCGACAGATCAAGTTTAAATTTAAAATATTTATTTCAATCAACTCATTAAGTTTAAATATAATTTACTAACCAACATCAACGCATTCTAAACATTTTATAAATCCAAATTTCACACGCCATTTTAAATTTACATATGATAGGATATTTCTGAACAAAACAACATAATCTTAGACATTTAAATTAACTCTCATTCGCAAAATAATAATAAAGCATTAATGACATTTGAGACTCTCACACCATCAATAGTTCCTTTTATGTATGATAGAGTTCATATAATGTTAATCTTCAATATTTACGGATTACAGTGGTGACTACTACTGGTAATAATAATAATAAAACAGTCCTAGGATTTTTTCTTGTCGGTGGCTACTTCTGCTGCTTCTAATGGATTGTATCTAACCGTTAGATTTTGTTTATGGAAGGAATTTATGGTAATCCGTTGGTTTCTTCTTGGAGACAGCTGCACGTTTTGCGGAGGGTTTCTGTGTTGTTATCCAGACATTATTTCTCAGGCAGGTTTTGATGATCTTATTGGACTAAAAGGCTGGGCGTAGCGTATGTTTCAAAGCTTTCAGCACTGCATTTCTGTAAACTGACACAGTAAAACTAGACTGAATTTCAAACTCCAACTGAATGTCTGATAAAACAAAAAAAGTCTATTTATACCTGCGACATGTTTTGTTTTAATATCCTCCGGCAATCGTGTTGTCGAAATTCCTTTAGATTAATTATTATGACAACGTGTTTTTCGATTGAATATTTTATTAGTAGTAGCTATTTTAAAATGTGTTGTTTTCATATCTTTAATTAGCAGTCCACCACTGTGTTTCTTTTGAAATCTTTCATTTCTTTATTCATTTTTCTTTTTTTATATTATTCTTACATGCATACTTTTGTTTACATTCGCCGCACTAATATAATCTATTACAATAAACTGGAATGAAAAGAGATTTTTTTTTTTTTTTATATCTTAATAATTTTAACTTTTTACAAACTCTTAGTTTTTTTTTTTTTTTTTTATAGGAAAACTCCCTCCCTCTTTAAAGTAATTAATTGTAACTTTCAAATTCTTTTTTCGAAAGATTTTGATAATAATTTTATCCAAATTATTTTATATACATGTGCCAATTTGGCATTGGCACATTACACCCCTTCGTTTTAGAGTAAAATGCTCATTTTTGACCATTTTATCTCTTGCAATTTTAATTGTTGCTATAAAGATTTATTAATTTTTTTATTCTAGATATTCCTACACATGTGTATATGTGCAGCATAATTCTACACCTACTAATATTCTAGATATCGAGTTATTACTGGACTTGCTTACGGAAACTATAATAAATACATCCCTTTTTGCACTCACCATAAGGTGCAGCAGTACCAAGAAAATAACCTAAAAGGATATCTGGATAAATACATTTAAGATACTCATCATAAGGTATCGTATTTACGAATATTACAGTGTATGTGCGTATATACCCATGCATACTTACCTACTTGTAATACACATTAGACTGACTTTATACTTTTATTACTAATCTTATAATATTATTTGTAAATCGTTACGAACATCTTTATTTAACACATGAGTATATGTGCAGCATAATTCTACACCTATTAATACTCTAGATATCGAGTTATTACTGGACTTGCTTACAGGGAATCTATAATAAATAAACCCCTTTTGCACTCACCATAAGGTGCAGCAGTACCAAGAAAATAACCTAAAAGGATATCTGGATAAATACATTTAAGATACTCATCATAAGGTATCGTATTTACCGAATATTACAGTGTATGTGGCGTATATACCCATGCATACTTATTTATTTACTAACATTTTCTTGATTAACATGCGTTGATCACTTTTCCTAAGTATTGACCATTTCAAATTCTTATTTTTCTAGAGTGCATGTAATATTAAGAGAAGTAGGCAGCAAAATATAGGGCAATTCAAACACAGATCGACTTGGTGCTGATTTAAACCAACTTTTAATTTCTTGGAAGTCGTGACTACAGCATGGGCAACTGTTGTGCACAACGGATCATGAAAAGGGACTTTAAGATTGCGAATGGCAGGACTATCTCTACTGCACATTCGACTTACTAAAACATTTATTTTATTTGGTTACTGGGACTTTCCTCAGATTTATTAATTTTTTATATGCCAGGACTTTTCTACTGGCGCATCATCATCAATATTAATTATTTTTCGCACTACCCATCTGTAGAACAAAGTCACCGCAAGACAAGGCTTAATCCAACAAAAGTCAGACCTGGAATTTATCTCCTTGCCCAAATACTCGCACACCTCAATCCTAATTTAATACCCTTTTCTTTTTTTCCTTTTTTTTTTTTTTTAACTTTATTTAATAATGTTTTATTTCCATTAATACGTTCATTATACACTTATTTATTTCATTTAAAAAAAAAACATTTTCATTTCGTTTGTCTATTTTGATTTTACACATTTATTTTGTGAAAGTCCGATCTCGCTAGGTTCTAGACTTATGAGCTGGGATATCAATATAATCGATAAGACATAATCGAGGGTTTTGACATTTTAAAAACTCTAAGATTATTATATATTTACTATTATTGACTTTAATCTTTCTTAATTATTCGAACTAACTTGATACTCATTTATTTTTTAAATTTTAGCAAACATTGTCCATTTTTCCGAGTCCATGGTCGATAATAATTGGTCAAGCCAGCAAATCCGTCAGATTACATATTTTTTAATTTTTGTCTGGCGGTTCTCTATCATATTTTTTTTTCCACATATAGCCACTCGTGCTGGGGGATTGAGAATCACCCCTGGGCCTTTCCTTAACTCTAGTCTGCGAGATGTCAGGATCGCTGTCGTTCTTAAAGATTTTTTGTTCTCTCGGGACTATTAGAATAGCGTCTCTTCCCGGACTCCCAAATTCCACCTACGTCTATACCCTATGCGTTTACAGCGCTCTCTAAATTTGGGTTTGAATCCCTATCTCTCGTGTCACCCGTTGGTCTAGCCCTGTCGAAAGCGCTCAACAATTCGCCATTTGTTCCACTGTTTTCCTTTCAGTCCCTATGAGCATTTGCTCGACATTATGAGGAAAACTATGTGGACTATCCTGACAATTTGTTGTTCAGATAGAGGGTCTGCTGTTAACGAGCGTAATTTTGCCACTTGCCTTCTAAAAAAAGAAAAAACGGTTCCCCAGGTCGCCATTTATCTTGGAGATCTGGTGACGAAGATTTTCCTGATAATCTTCACTCCAATAACTCGCTACAATACAATTTTATATTCGCAAAAGTGACGGGTTTTTATATAACAGTCCACCAAGCTTGAGAACTCCCTTGTAAATGGCTACAAGCTATTGGATCATAGCTCCTCACTTAATTGATTTATAGCGAAATAGCACTCCAAACTATTTAAATGCTCCATAGGAGCTTCACCTTGATGGCCAGAAAATATTCGTATTTTCAAAAACTGGTTCACGATAGCCGGGTTGTTCATAATGTGCGCGTTTGCACTCGAGTGGTCACACTGTTTTATTTCGTTTGCGAACCATTTTTTTGATTTACTTTTCGAGCTAAATCCGTCATTCCGACTTTTATCTCCTCAATTACTTTTTCTCTTCTATCTTATTTTTTTCAATTTTGTAGGTCTCTATTTGATTTTCTACTTGTGTTTTAATCTCTTGTTTTCTTCCTAATTTCTTCTTTTATTTTATTTGGCCCATTTCGATCTGGTCCTTTAACTTTTCAAGCATTTAGCTTGCCCTTCAATTACTCTTCATTTCATTATTTTGGTCTTTAAGTCTTCAGCTATTTTTTTATATTCTTCTGCTGTTCTTTTTGTTTTTGAAACATGTGTTTAGTAAAGCTATGATTTCTCTTTTCTCTTCTTTTTGCTCAACCTCTTTTTTGTCTTCCTCTTTTTGTTTCTCATTGGTTCTCTACTTCTTCCGCTTGAATTTCTATTTTTCTTCACTGGGGACCTTTTCTATTTCACTAGTTTCGGTTTTATTTTGTTCTCCTGGGAACATTGTCTGTTTTTTTACCTTGAGTTTCCATTTTAGGTTTATTTCTTGTCATCTTTATAATTTTAAACTTTACTTTTTTTATATTATTTTTGATACAGTATTTTCTTTTAATAAGTTTACTAATTACTATTTTATTTTTTATTTCTAAACTAGAAATACACTGGCTCCCTCTCTTTTGTCCGTTTATCCTACCCGATCTTAATGCTTTAACTCCCCCAAACACCAACTGTCATTTATTTAAACAGAACGTAAATGCCAAAATCTCTTTTTATTTAAAGAAGTAAGAAAAAAATTCGGTCAATTCTTTTTTTATTTTTAATTTAATACATTTTTACCTACGTAATTTAGTTTCTTTAAGGTTTTTATTTTTAAACAAGAAACACAAACATTTATTTACTGTTATTTTTAGGTTCAGCCCCAAACGTTGGGTAAAGCCATTTATGTACCGGGTGAACCGCTGAAACCACCTACTTATACGTATATATAAGTTTTGGCGGTTTCAAACTCCTTCACAATACATTTATAATACTATAAAGGTTAGGTGAACGAACGCACGTTCGAGCAAAATGGGAGATCTTATTAATAGCTTTAACTATCAACAATGGCCCATCTCGGCTGCTAGATTCAAACCCCTACCATCCAAATACTTTATTTGTTTGGGGTAAACGGGCGCCAGCTAGTCTGAAGACTAACATATTCGGGTAGTAGGCTCATAATCCAGCTCAAAACAATTCCCTTAACCACCAGTCTAATTTTAATCAATGATATTTATTGCTAATAAGATATTGATAAAAGAATTGACCGACAGATCAAGTTTAAATTTAAAAATAATTTATTTCAATCAACATCAATTAAGTTTAAATATAATTTACTAACCAACATCAACGCATTCTAAACATTTTATAAATCCAAATTTCACACACGCACATTTTAAATTTACATATGATAGGATATTTCATGAACAAAACAACATAATCTTAGACATTTAAATTAACTCTCATTGAAAAATAATAATAAAGCATTAATGACATTTGAGACTCTAGACACACATCAATAGTTCCTTTTATGTATGATAGAGTTCATATAATGTTAATCTTCAATATTTCGGATTACAGTGGTGACTACTACTGGTAAATAATAATAATAAAACAGATACCTAGGATTTTTTTTTCTTGTCGGTGGCTACTTCTGCTGCTTCTAATGGATTGTATCTAACCGGTTAGATTTTGTTTATGGAAGAGAATTTATGGTAATCCGTTGGTTTCTTCTTGGAGACAGCTGCACGTTTTGACGGAGGGTTTCTGTGTTGTTATCCAGACATTATTTCTCAGGCAGGTTTTGATGATCTTATTGGACTAAAAGGCTGGCGAAGCGTATATTTAAAGCTTTTCAGTGCATTTCTGTAAACTGACACAGTAAAATAGACTGAATTTCAAACTCCAACTGAATGTCTGATAAAACAAAAAAAGTCTATTTATACCTGCGACGTGTTTTTGTTTTAATATCCTCCGGCAATACGTGTTGTCGAAATTCCTTTAGATTAATTATTATGACAACGTGTTTTTCGATTGAATATTTTATTAGTAGTAGCTATTTTAAAATGTGTTGTTTTCATATCTTTAATTAGCAGTCCACCACTGTGTTTCTTTTGAAATACATTTCATTTCTTTATTCATTTTTCTTTTTTTTATATTATTCTTACATGCATACTTTTGTTTACATTCGCACGCACTAATATAATCTATTACAATAAACTGGAATGAAAAGAGATTTTTTTTTTTTTTTATATCTTAATAATTTTAACTTTTTACGAAACTCTTAGTTTGTTTGTTTTTTTTTTTTTATAGGAAAACTCCCTCTCCCCTCTTTAAAGTAATTAATTGTAACTTTCAAATTCTTTTTTCCGAAAGATTTTGATAATAATTTTTATCCAAAATTATTTTATATACATGTGCCAATTTGGCATTGGCACAATATATATATATATATTGTAACCATATGGGTTTCATGGCATTTAACAACATAGTAGTGTGCATGCACATATATAAAGTTGAAAGGAAAAGTAGAAATAAACACAGTCAATTTTTTTTGTAGATATTTTCTACATTCCACTAGTCTGATAGTGAGGAATGAAATAATTTTGAATTTAAAATAAAATTGTATTATGAATTAAACAGTTAAAAAGGTTTAATTAATATGGTATTCTGATTTTGAAATTAAAACAAGCATGTTTTATGACAATAGATATCCTGGAAATTATAGAATGTTTACTATCTATTTTGGAAATTTTTTCTTTTAAGTAGAACTGGTAAATCATACTCTTGAAAAAATTTCAAAATTGTTTTTGAAAGGATTAAAGTGATTTTTAGAAAAAAAGAAAAAACATTTTTTAATTAATGAATTTTTTCACCCCTTCCTAACTATAAAAGGGGTTGATAAAAATTTGTAGTGATTGGTTTTTGGAGAGTTATACAGAGCTCCCATGAAGATATAATAGAAAGCAAAGAGGGTAAGTCCAGCAACTGTTCTATAGTTCACTATGGGAGAGTTCTGATTCACATAGAAGTCAGGCCCAATTTTTTTGTGTTTTATAACCTTAATGTGGCCAAGACAGGTTGCTTGCCTGAAGTCTATCCAATCCTAAACAGAAGAGAGATCACTGCAGACTACCAGTTAATTGGACTATATCTATCTTGTTGATGTCAAGCCAGTCTACTGTTAAAAGAGACCAGCTTGCCCAGAGTCCATCACCTTGATGAGCAATGCTATATGTATGCTGCTTTATCTATATACAAGGAACCACAGATAAAAATATCATGTTGTATTAATATAAAGTGCATCTGGTGAGTTATTTTAAGTATTTCCTTAAAAATGACATTTTAAAGTACAAGTAAATAGTTTTTTTAAGTTAAACTTCACAAAAATAAAGGATTTAATTCATAGACAATTTTAGATTTGTTTTTTAAAGAGAATAAGTGAAATTTATATATTTTCAACATGGAATTAACTGTTAAAAGATATTTTAATAATTTAGAATATTATTTTAAACTGCTTATTGAAAGAAAAGACATTTAAAATCTATATTTTATATTTAAAGACATTTATAAATTTTAATCAACAATGACCTGTTAGGGGAGAGACTTTTATAAACTGTGAAGGAATTGATAGTACATTTTTTGTTAAAGAAAAAAGAAAACTGCAATCAATAAAGAGAAAAACTTACTATTAAAATAATGAATGAATTTTTATATACTTTCAACAAAGAATTAATTTCAAAAATATATTTTTAATAATTTTATTATTTTGACAAATTTAAATATTTTAGTAAATTATTACGCTGACATATGTGTACAGAAATATGTATTTTATGAAAACCTTAGTATAAAGTCTTTGTATTATTAAAATGTGATAACTTAAAATTGTAATCACTTATTGTAGTTAATATGATGTTTGAAATATATTCATCAATTGTACAGCACATCTGTGTGCAAATACCAATACATGTCATATGGACAAGTATAGGTAAATTTTAATCTTGTATTTTTATATGACAATTCAAATATGTCCAGAAATTATAGTGCATGTCTGTGTGCAGATATATGTTTTATATTGGAACATATATGTAAATCATAATGTAATAACTTGAATTTTGTATATTAATCAAAATCAGAAGGCTTATATGTGTATAGCTATATTCTAGACACCTTATTGTCATTTTGTTTAGTGTTGTTAATAAACTTATATTCTATTGTTAAAATATTTCAGTGACTTAATTCTAAATATTTTAGGATATTATGTATTACATCATATAACAATAACAGTTATAGAGCTTGTGTTCTCTGAGCTAGATTTATGCATAATGGAATATTATATGAAAGGGGTGTGTAATAGTGTATGGGCATTCAATTGATAAGAATCCTGGATTGGCATGAATAGTATATTCTTTAAAGTCTATGCTCTAAATTTATTTTAGTTTAGTTTTTATCACAATTTAAGTTTATAGTTGGGCAGTACACTAATGGTACTAAGTGGCCAGAGCATTGATGATGATCAGCATGTTTTAATATTCCAGCATTATTGTTTTGATTGTTATATATTATGATAGATGAGGACTTAGTTTGTGCATCCAAATTATGTTTAAATAATTGCCCCAAACTGGAAAATATTAGATAGTTAGTTTGATCTACAGTAAACCCATTTCAAATCCAATCATAAGATTGACTGTTGATTTATTTTATTGTTAATAACTCATAATGATGAGTATTACTTACACTTATTTATAATTCTGGTAAACTTAATTATACTTATAGTTACTCTACTGAGTTAACTGGGCTGATCTTAGAGTAATATCAGTAATCTCTCATGCTCATTATATCATTATTTTATATTAAATATGGATAGTTAATTTTGTATTTATTTTGAATTGGGGTTGATGATGATTTGCCATCACCCCATCTTAACCCCAAATTCTCCATCCTGTTATCATATATATATATATAACAATAAAAATAATACATATAATGGTAATTAACTTTCAATCTGCAAAAGTACTTTAAAAAATACTTAATTACCATTATATTTATTTTTTTATTGTTATTACAATAGTTATTAATTAATGGACATTATATATATATATATATATATATATATATATATATATATATATATATATATATATATATATATATATATATATATATATATATATATATATATATATATATCAGGCATCTAAAAACAAGAATGATAGATTGAGAAAAGGTATCATGAAAGCAGAACTTTGCAAACTTTTCTTTCACAATGTTCCTATGATATTAGTCTGATAAACATTGTTTATGAACTTACCTTTGATTGTCTTAAATCAGAAATGCCTCTCGAAGGGCATAGAACATACTTTCAGAATTTCTAAAAAATTTAGGATCTAAAGCCAAGGAATGGTTGGCAAAACTATTCAGTAACATTCTTCATAAACAAAATATTCCAAACATTTGGCATAAATTTAAAACTATAGCAATCTCATGCAGAAATGATCCAAAAAAGTATGATTCAATAATAGAATTATCTGATTTTTGTAAGCTTTTTGGGAGAATGTTGTAAAAAAGAATTTTCCAATAATTGAGTGTCATATCTATAAATCAGGCTGGTTTTATTGCAGCAAGAAGCTTCTAGGAACAAGTTATATCTTTTAATAATTTATATTTTAAAAAATTTTCAAAATAAAAATTGATGCTACCTTTATTGATCTAATCTCAGTTTATGATTCTGTTTCTAAAATTCTTATATGCAGGAAAATAATTTATTTTCCAAAATGCTCTTCAATCAAAAAATTCAAGCACGATTAAATGACAAAAGTTTACCATATGGTTCAGTTTCCTCACTCATTTTTTTAATATATTCATCAACAATTTTTTAGATACAGAAGCAGGAAATTCATACATGCTATCAACATTGTTTTGATTTCACAAAAGAAATCTTATCATGAAAGAGAAAAGTTTCTCAATAAAAATATGAAAAGATTACAATTTATTTTTTTAAAGATCGGATCTTATTCCTAATTTAATGAAAACAGTATGTTCAATTTTTTATCCATTCAACAGGGAATCATCTTATAATCAAGATATAACCAATACATCATTTTGCAATAATAGACTGAAACACAATCTTTCTACTATACTATTTGGGAATAATCTTGGTTTGCAGTCTATTTTCATTTATCAAAGGTTAGATCAAAATTAATTTCTAGGAATATTCTCCTTGGAAAGCTGGTTGATATTATTTGGGATTGTGATGTAACAGATATTGACAGCTTCTCTGGTGGTGAATACTGTACCTCTATTTGGAAAAAAGTTATTATATTAAAGTCCTAAACATTTAATTAAATATTATCATAAAAAATATGGCACACCTGTTCTTTCCCATAGTCCTCTTATAAATTGATATCAAAAAAGAAATTTCCTCACTGAAAATGAATAAAAAGCTGTGAAAAATAAATGGACTTGGCAATAATTCAAGATTTAGTTTCATCATTTATGGCTTGACTCAAATCAAGATTCCCTTTTTGAATGTTCAATCAAGAATCTACAAATAAAGAATTATAGCATAACAAATGAAATCCATTGTGGTTGAGTTCATATGCTTCATAAATAGAATTTAACAGCACTTATTTAAGTAAATACAGATAAATGCAAGCCATAAATCACATATAGTTAATGATTGTTGAATCTGTAGCAACATTGACAGAATTGAAGAACTTAAAAAAGACACTAATGAATTTATCTGATTGAAATCCCTACAAGTTTTGTATTTGTACATTAATAGTTAAGTTATCAAAAAAATCCATAGGCTAAAATTGCCTTGGATAGAAAATTAAACAACGATACAAAAGTCTAATGTAATATTTATTTACGTAACAAAAAATCAAAAGGTCAGTGATAACAATACCATAATAGACGCGATACGTGTTTTCTATTTCGAGAAAATGGACAAATTAATTTGCATTCGCATTTGCATATTTTATTATTTTATAACATTACAGCAATGTTTATAACTTATTTTGACCATGAATATGAGGGAAAACCTCGAAAGTACTAGGCCCAAATTGATTTGATTTTTCAGGTTGATACTTATAGCTTCTTCTTCAGCGGGTAAATCGCTTTTATATGCTATACAAAAAGAAAGTAAATAATAAAATCCAAAAGGAATTGGATAGAAAAGAGGAAGTAAATAATAATAAATCCTTGCTTTTAATGTTGCATCACATAGTGAAAAAAATGTCTTTATAATTTTATAAATTAATTTAATTTATATCTTCCACTATTTATTGCCTTTTATTGTTGTTATGGTTTGATACTTTTATTTTAGCTTTTATATTTGTTCCAGTTATTTGAACCATTATTATTGGGAATAATGATCGCACATTTTACATAAATATTTGCATGAGACATGTAAATATTAATTTAATCAGATAATTAATTGATGAAACTTTTAGTTTTAAATCTACTAGAAGAACAAAACGGATATTGCATAAACAATAATGGTGGTCTTTATGTTATTTTAAAAACTAAGAACTTTGGAATTATAGAAAAAAAAATTAAAAAAAGTATTGTTAATAATTTAAAATACTGAAAATTTCAAAATTGAAATCTTCCAAACATACAATAAATTTTAACTACTTTTTTAATAAGAAACTTTTAAAAAGGTAAAAAGAAATTATATTCTTTGAGTACCCATTTAACATGAAAACGCCAATTGAAACCATTAATTCACTTATTTATTTTTTGAAAAATTTCCATACGATACATTTTTCAAATTTTGAACAATAAACGTTATTATTATTAATGTTAAATATAGTAAAATAAAATATAAATAGTTAATAATTCTGATCATAAATTAACTATTGACTGAGGCAAATGACTTACTTATAATATTTCAACCATTACCAGGAGTATCTAAAACCAGCATAGCAAATTGCCAAAGCTTCTACAGAAAGAAGGCAAACATCTGACGCTGAACAGATAAGTAAATTCACAACTGTCTGCAGTAGAATTAGAAACTTTAATTGAACCATAAGAATTCATTATTGAATGACAAACATTGTTCACGGAGCTATATCTACTGGTCATTGTCCTTTTTCAAAAAATAAAAAACAAACCCAGCAGCAGCAGTCTACATGCTCAACAACCAAAAGATTTCTTAACATGCAATGTGGTATAATTTATTCTCTGAAGTGTGCTATGTTATTTATTTAAATATATTTTAAATTGTTAATTTTCAGACATGTTTCACTTCAAATAAATAAAACTTAAAAAAACAACACCAACTAGCATGTATAATTAACATCCATACTTATGTAACCCAGAAAATTGATTTCTGTATGCATAATAAAACAACAATGATTTGAATGTCATTGAATTAAATATATTTTTTATCCAATAGAAAGGTTTAAGCTGCAATTTGGAGATTTGTGAATATTTCTCTAGCACTAATACAAATAAAATGATTATAATCAATCAATTATCTATATATTAACATAATTAATATAAAACTATATATATTTACATTTAAAGTGAAAGTTTTACAAACAGTTATAAAAGTTCTTATGAGCAATTATCTTCTTTAGATTGTTATTTAACCTTAAGAGATCACACACTCCAGACTTTTCAGCAATCTTTATCCCTTGATTTTAATTTCACTGAAAATTTTTAAATAAATATATATATGGGTCTTATGCTATTGTTTAAATACACCTACCTCTTTTACTTTTCACCCATATATATATATAATCATTAAAATCTGTCAACACTTAGATGATCCTAATATCAATAACAATCAACAATCTCAATCTATCGTCAAGGCAACCTCCTTTTAACAATAAAGATAGAATTTCACCTTTATTTATTGTCTAATATATTTATATAAATCCTAAAAGATTGCAACTTGAGCCTAATCCTATATTTATATATATTTATATATAATTAATATTACATATATAATTAATATTTTTTCAATTGCAGCTTTTTAGTGTAACTTAACATGTTCTCAACACTTGCATATAGTGTTCATGGTTACTACATAAACTATATAACAATGATAAGCACATTATTTATATTTTTATATAGTTAAATCCTAGTGCATGTTGAGTTATATGCTAGTCGCTAGTTAATTTATCATATCTTTTGAATTTTAATGAAATAGTTATTTTTCTGTTACATCATTAACAGTTCTTTGCACAATGTTTATACTTTACCAAGATCGAATACATATTTCAAATCTTTCATTTACAAAAATTTAGTTGTACATTTTTTTATTATTATCATTACTATTTACAATTTTTTTCAGTAGTCAGCATTGAGAAAAATAGTAAATAAAATATAAAAGTATTTGAAATTAAAAAAAAAAAGAAAAAACATTTTTTATATTCTTTTTTGTTTTGTTTGTTACATATGTACATCTGTATGCACATCTACAAGTATGGGTGTATATTTAAAATGCATATTATGACAAACAGTTTATTATTATATATAAAATAATAGAATCTGTGATATGGCTTAGAACCAAATGTCATGGATATAGGAAAAACAGTGTATGTTTTTCCAAATATAATAGATTTTTGAGTACTAAGACCAAAATTTTTACATCCAACATGGAAAGAGACTACCCTACAATGGCCCATCACTGAAGAGCTTTAGAAATATTTTTTTAATAAATAAATGTAAATTTTAAAATTATTGAGGAACAGTCCAGAATGATGCTATAAACTTGAAAAGCAGTCCAGAAGTAAAACACAAATTTTTTTTTGAGAACCATTGACATATTTAGAACAAAAAACTGGTATTTGGTCAAACCAATAAAATATTATAAGATTGTATAACATGACTCCAGCTTACATATTGTTTTAGTAGCATATTTTCTTACCATCTCTATGTTACTTCCTGAAGCTTTAGTAAGTAATAATGGATGCTAGATGATAATGGTTAATAAATCCCTTTCCTATGTTGTCCTATCTGATATCCCAGACTACTTTCAAGTTTATGACTTTCATCAGAAGGAGCTTTAAATTTTGAAACAGTGCACTTGGACCTCTAAAATCTAATGCACTTTCATTCCAGCTTCTATTATTTACCTTTTTTTATACTATCATGCTATTAGCTCAAACTAAAAAACATGTGAATGTTTGCAATCTAAGCCAACTAGGCTGTATAGTCATATAAATCTAAAACCAGATCATTTTATATATATATATTGAACCGTATTCGAATATGTGGATTCGAATCACCGGTCTCTTAGGCAGAGAAGAACATACTCGAAGAGTATGTATGCCCAAACGATAGCTATAAAGTATATAACTAACATTACATTTCCAGGACATAGCTTCTTCTCGGCTGTTGAGTTGAACACCACGTCCAAAGCACTTTTTTTTGTTTGTGTATAAACACGGGCGCCAGCTATCTATTCAAGGATGAATAAATAACGCACTTTGAGCAATGGCCATTAACTCAACGCCTAAATCCACGACTAGCTCAGCTGTTTGTAATCACTAATAGATTATACATAATTAGTGGTTAATACTTGATAAAAGAATTGAAAAAAAGAATTTATAAAAAGAATTGATAAAAGAATTTGGTAAAAGAATTGATGACCGACAAATAAAGTTTAATTTTAAAGACAATTTATTAACTAACATTTATTTACTAAATTTAAACATTTTATAATTCTAATAAAATACGCATATTTTTAAATTAACATTTCTAAATAGTTTAAATATTCTTGAATATTTTCATAACAGAACACTGGGAATTTATCTACTTTGACTAATAATATTGATATAAGGATCACGCACATATTAACTCATGCACACACATAATAATGATAATAAAGGGCTACATAGTATTTGAAATTTAATCACACACATCAATAGTTCATTTATGTATGATATAGAGTTCATATGATTAGACTCTTGAAATATTCGTACGAATTAATGCAATGCAATGGCTATTACAGTATAAATGAAATAAGCAAATGTTTTTACCTAGGCTTTTTTGAATGTTGACGTAGAATTTTGTTCTTTGGAGGCTGCTTTCAGTGAGGATATTTCCATTATAAATGCTTACCAGCCGGCTGGGATGTTTCCTTGCTGAGTTTCCTGATTTTCACAATTATTGCTATCGGAGACAAATAGATACTGACGGAGATTTTTCTAAGATGTTAAGCTGACATTATTTCATGGGCAGATCTGCTGTTTTCTCAGACATCTGGGCTGGAGATAAACGTGCATTCCCAAGATCTTCTCAACACTGCATTTTGTTTGTTAACTGCTCAATTAATTTCTGAACTGCACTACTCAATTACTTTGTGAACTGATTGTCTCAACTGATTGTCAGATAAAATATTCAGTATTTATACCAATGAAGTGTTTTCTTTTCAATATCCTCCGGCAAATATCTGTTGTTGGAATTCTTTATCAATTAATCCTTTGATAAACATGTTTTGGAAGATTGCTTAATTAGTAATAGCCATGCAATAAAACGTGTTGTTTTATTTCATTAATAGCCATTGCCGTGTTTTTAATGATAATCTTCTTTTATTTTGCATACATTTTATTTATTTACAAATTGCACATATATACGCACATATATTTTTAATACAATTTACTATTTAGTTTTAACATTATTTTTTATTTAATTAAACTTGAATGAAAAGAGAGGTTTGTATGTTTTAACTTTTTAAATTATATTTTTACGAATATTAATAAAACTATTTATTTCCTTTTATAACCCTTAGTTTCATTTCTCAAACCAAGACTCCCCCTCCCCCCTTTTGATTAATTAATTGTAGCTCTTATTTCAGAAATTAATGATAGAAAACTATTTGATTCCTTTTTCGAAAACAAGCTGCAATAAACTCAACATTTAATTTTATGTTTCTCTTTAACGAAAGATTGTTTTAATAATATAATTTTAGATAAAATTATATGTGCCTATATCAATATAGGTACAATATATATATATATAATGGTATCTTTAGTTTTAGAATAACTATAAACTCTTCTATCCTGTGGCCAGGATTTGATATAAACCAATAAAATATCACAGGATTTTATCACATGACTCCAGCTTACATATTATTTTAGCAGCATAGTTTTTTATCCTCTTTATGCCACATGATATAAATGTCTATAATTATTAAGAAACTAAGGATACCATAATATATAGAAACAATTGATTTCAGATCTACATGACTATACAGATTAGTTGGCTTAGATTGAAAACATTTACATGATTTTCAATTTGGGCTGATAACTTGATAGTGCAAAAAAGAGGTGAATGAAAGCAACTGGAAGAAAGATGCATTAGATTCTAAAGATTCAGGTGCACTGTTCCAAGATCCAAAGCTTCTCATTGATAAAAACCATAAGCTTGTAACTAATCTGAATATAGTGGATAGAATAGCACAGGATAGGAATTTATTAAGCACTATCATTGGCAGCAATTCTTACTTATTAAAGCTTGCAATAGATGGTATAGATCTGGTGAAAAGGCATTCTGGTATTTGTTCATCTGATCTTAAAACATCTGAAAAATAAAGGTATATTTTATATTACACAAAATATTTCTTAAAATTTCAATACTGTCAAATTTAAAATTACCAATGCTATTTGTCAGATTGACAAAAATTAGTTTAATTTATTTAAATAATATTTAGTTTGAAAGAAAAAAAAACAAAAATAAGTGATCTAAATGAAGCTAATTAAAAATGTGATTAAAAACAAGTTTAAAATTTTAAAAGGAAAACGATACTCAGCATTCTTTTCAGCTAAATGTTACAGAAGATAAAATGAATAAGCATTTATTTTATAACGTCTTGCATGCGATTATAATTACGATAGAATGACAGCCTGTTAAGCTAATTGCGCAGATGCTGTGAGAATGTTATTAATAACAGCGTCTGCGCAATTAGCTTAACAGGCTGTCATTCTATCGTAATTATAATCGCACGCAAGACGTTATAAAATAAATGCTTATTCATGTATATGATTTAGTTTCGTTTAGAGTGGCGTTTAGTAAATTCTAGAAAATTTCATCGGCATCATTCATACAGACATTATATATGTAATTTAAAGTGACTATTATGTAGTCACACCTTCGTTACAACTACTTTAGATTTGCTCATATATAAACATTTGAGTCGTAAGGGTAAGAGATTCCTTTTTACTCTTATACAAATACTATATCATGTGGTTGTTCGTAGGTATTCATTTATTAATAACATTCTCACAGCGTCTGCGCCATTAGCTTAACAGGCTGTCATTCTATCGTAATTATAATCGCACGCAAGACGTTATAAAATAAATGCTTATTCATGTATATGATTTAGTTTCGTTTAGAGTGGCGTTTAGTAAATTCTAGAAAATTTCATCGGCGTCATTCATACAGACATTATATATGTAATTTAAAGTGACTATTATGTAGTCATGCCTTCGTTACAACTACTTTAGATTTGCTCATATATAAACATTTGAGTCGTAAGGGTAAGAGATTCCTTTTTACTCTTATACAAATACTATATCATGTGGTTGTTCGTAGGTATTCATTTATTAATAACATTCTCACAGCGTCTGCGCAATTAGCTTAACAGGCTGTCATTCTATCGTAATTAGAAGATAAAATGGTAAATAGAAAGGATTTAAATTGTTACATTTATTTAATTAGGTAGATAATTATTTCAAAAAATAAAATAAACTGAAGATTAAAAAATGACTAGGATTGTGTTTGGTTTCTTTAGTACTATATTAGAAGATATACATACTTTAGTTTGTTTTTTAAAAAACAAACGTTTCAAACTAATAGTATTTACCCGCTCTTAAAACACCTGAAATATATATATATTATATTAAAAACTTTCTTAAAATTTCAATACTATTTGTAAAATTGACAAAAATAATTGTAATTTATTTAAATAATATTTAGTTTGAAAATAAATCAATTATAATCAAAAATAAGATCTGAGATAAAGTAAAGTGATACTTAATATTTATTTCAGTTACCTAAGATGAAATGTTAAAGAGAAATAATTAAAATATGTATTATTCATAGTAATAATAATAAAAAAATTTACAAATAAAAAAAAAAATTTGAGCACCAAAAAGTTTTGAAGTTATAAAGAAAACATCGGGGGGAGTAATTATGCTGTGTGTAAAGATGATATGGTAATATTTATATTGATAGGATTCTGAAAAATATATCTCAAGACTGCATTTGTGAAGATGAGATTAAAAATGAAGAAGTTAGAATTTTTTTCAGTGACCTCTAAAGATTTTTTGCTTAAGCTCAGCATTTTATTTTTATGGTACTTTGGTATTATACCTGTCATGACATAATCGTCCGGCCATAATTATTCTAACTTTGCAAATTAGACTTTAGGTTTTTATAATAATCGCAACTATGGCATTCTGTTGTCGCAACCCCTCCACCCCCAACTGGAGAGATACAGCTTTTTATCATCACAAACATCCTTCCACACCAGTGATGATATCCCAAATTTCCAAGAACTGGTTCTCTATAGGTAGGTTGTATTTAAGAACCTATTCTGTTTATTTGTCTTCTTTCTAAGCATGGGAGCAAATCACTTCTTGGTTTCATACCTAAACGTTTTTGGTGGCATCTCAGAAATTTTGCATGATCCCCCCCCCATACACAAAAAAGTGCAGCAGTGCACATGCACACTATGATGTACTTTGTAATCTCAATCATTGGATCAAAAAGAATTAAACCCATTTTTATAATTGGAAATTTTTATTTATTTATTTGGCAAGCTATTTCCATATTGAATTCTATTTGCATCATATGTCTCTTCAGGTTGATGATGCTTTTTGACTATAGCATCATCAGCTGTATTGTGATTTCTTAGCTAAACTTGAACTGAGTCACTGCAATCCCAATGATCTAATGGAAGACCTATTCAATTTATTACTAGAAGATTTGCCACATTTTTCACTTCAAGATGATTACTTTTATCTGAATAAATTGCATTCATCACAGAAAACTTTCATTCAGCCTCTGTGGAACTCACAACAATAGTTTTAATTATATTTTTAGCTCTTTGGATAGTTTCAGGTACAACATGTTTTTGGTAATTTCTCATAACATTTTCAACATAATCACAGAAATTATTAACTGAAATCTCATGATGAAATAATTTCGCTTCAAATTCTTTCCAGGAACTACAGCTTCTTCCAGATTCAAAGCATCTGGGTTCACAATTTTAACTAATTGATGGATTTTATGATTTCTATCTTGAATATTATTACTTATAGTATTACAATCCATTGATGTAATATTTGTTGTCACTACATTCAGCACTTTTTGATGGGGAAGACTCATACATTTGTCGTCTTTAACAAAATTAATATGCAGGAATTCCTTAGAAAGAGTTTCATTTATTATTTTTTTGTAAGTACTACTCTTCTCTCTGATATTCAAATGCTTTAATCGTTCTCTTAATCAATTGGTCAGTATGCAATATATTTACACTTCTCCCTTGAAGAGCATCTGCCAACAAAGAAATTTCTTCTAGTATATCGATTATTAAAGCCAGGTCTCTCATAAAATATTTGTTGGTGAGATGTTTAGCCATTCCAGAAAATTTCGTATTAGAAAAAAAAATCATACAGTGCTGGATAGGCTCACCATGTTGCAACTGCTGATCTATAACTGCATGCTGCCCATCTTGGGTCAAAAATTCTACTAATTTTTAGAATTTCAATTCCCAAATTGATTGAAATTTTATTCAGTGCCATTTGTTTTTTATTAGACTGATGGAAGATTTTGTATATTTCATCAATAAATGCTTTAAAGTGATTCATTTGCTTTATGTCTTTGATAGAATCCTCCAGTACAAGCTGAGCATGATGACTCAAACAATGCCAAATAATAAACTTGGGATAGTGGTTTTTTATTTTAATATTCATTCCTGACCACCTTCCCAGGATCATACTTGCTCCATCTGAACAAAATCCAATCAAATTATTATTCAAATATAGATTATCAAATTCTACTGAATGCAGACTTTATAGTAGAGCAATGTAAATGGTTTTAACATCTTTGTTTTGTAATTCCACTAAATCTACAAAAATTGTTGGTGAAAAATCTGTATCTTCAACCTTAATAAAAATGATAAGGACTGGTTTGCATGATATTGTTGATGCCTCATTAATTATAACACATGTTTTAAATTCTGATCTATTATTTTT
The DNA here is from genome assembly GCA_028023455.1 of Epiperipatus broadwayi. Lineage (NCBI taxonomy): Eukaryota > Metazoa > Onychophora > Udeonychophora > Euonychophora > Peripatidae > Epiperipatus > Epiperipatus broadwayi. The sequence continues at coordinate 136,020 of JAQFVV010000479.1, read as the reverse complement.
CTAAACACTTCCTTTTTAATGTATTTTACAATGTGCTCAACAATTTTGACAGCTGTAAATCGAGAATGTAGTCCCACTCCCATATCTAACACATTATTTTTTTGTGATTCTATTAAATGTTCAATATCAGAAAATAGTCAGTTTAGTTTTGCTAAAGTGCAAACCATATTGAAAATTTTACAAGCGGAGCTCATAAATCTTGCATGAGCTCTGTCTATGGATTTGGAAATTGCATTTTTTGCACTTTCTTTCAATTGCATCACACATATCTGGTGTGCTTTTGATGAAAAGTGTTTCTTTATTTTTTTTTGAAGAGAGGTTTGTTGAACCATTTTATTTTTTCCACTTGGAACAATATTACATCTTCTCATTCTTTTGACACATGAGCTGCCTTCACTTTTATTGACTCAATTTTGGTATAAATATCACACTCAAGCTTTTTTCCAATAATAAGTAAGCCACAATATTTTCTTTGAATTCATTGGCTTATTTCATATTCCAGCATCTTTTGTACTTTTGGAACTGGACAGTTATTTGTGTTGTCAACATTATTTTCTGTTGTATCAGAAGAAATAGAAAACAAAACTTGATTCAAAATATCACCCTTTACTATCGTTTTCGATTTTGTATCAGTTTTTGGATCTTTTATGAAAAAATCCGATATTATTTGGCATTTTCGTTTCATTTCTTGTGAAGGGTTTATTTTTATTATATTCTCGTGTTACATTAGTTTTAGAAAAAAAACATCTAATTAATTGATTTTTAATATAAATGAGTGGTAACAAATCATAAAACTTAAATATAATAGTAAAATTAAAAAAAGAAAAAGGAAAAAAATATTTGATAACGAGTCATGCTATTTGATGAGCCATCTTCTTGCCAAGTTATTCTAGAAAAAATATGTTGAACTCATTGTTAAAAAAAGACACACTGTTATACCAGATATAGCAAACTAAATGAAAATAATGTACTATAAACTTACTACAGCTGGTCATCCATTAAATTTACTAATCAAATAAAAAGAAATCCTGCAAGATAAATATGTAAGTGAAGAAATAAAATCTTTAAATAAAAAATCAAAGTTAAATAAATATTTAAAACAACGTCGGCATAACAAAATCATTGGAACAATGGTTTCATGTTACTGTTTATTTTTGCAATGATATGTCCTTTTGAATGAAGTTATTTTAACTCTAAAGTAAAATAATTTCACTAAGAGTAAATTTCATTAAATACATAAATACATTTGTGCCGAATTTATTTTTAATTGTTAATTTTAATAACGCCTCTGTTAAATGTAAGAAAACTAATAGTTAATTAATTTCTTACTTACCTTGTGTAAAAATTAAATATGGATTCATTTATCACTAATAAAATAACACTTTTTATTTGTATACCTTTAAAGAAACTAATTTGAATGCGATAAATAATGGATTTATTTATTTAAAACAAAACTGTTGTGAATTATTTCTTGCAGAATAATTCTTAATCACTCAAATTTCATCTCGTATATCATACGTTTCAAGTGCAATATCGTATAGTCGAATTATTCTGGGGATATCATTTTGAACCCAATATGTTCAAAAAGAATCATTGTTACATTAGATATAACAAAAAAAAAAATACAAATAATGTTCTAGATTATTGATGGAAACAATTAAGTAATTTGTTAATTCAACTTTTTTTTAAGATAATAATATTTATTTTCGGGTAATTTAACTACCGGTTCGCTAATTTTTTTTAATTTTAAGAACTGGTTCGCGCGAACCAGTTGGATATCATCACTGCCACCACCCCACCCTCACTGCCATCGCAAACACGGGCAGCAAAATTATTATGAAAACCTAAAGTGCTAAAATAATTTGCTAAGTTAAAATAATTATGGTTGGATGATTATGTCATAACAGGCATAATATCAAAATATCATTTTCACTTAGTTGGGTCATAGCTAATCAAGATAGTTGGTAAAGAGATGTGTAACTATTTTTACTCATGAATTAAGACAGCTTTATGATTCCAAAAGTATAGAAGGTGCACTTTCTGGATTCAAGATTCAGTTAAATAGAAAATTAAGATATCTAACTTAACTCTTCTTGAAACATTTGTAAAAGGATCAAAGGTCATATATCGTGACAAAAATCAGAAGATTAATATTTAAAAGATAATAGATTATTTTTGGAACAATATATTTATAATATAGTACTAATGAAACAAAGATATAATTATCACTCTGGATATAATATTTTTATTAAATCCCAATCCTAAGGACCTAATTCTAAATATGCCATGTTAAGATAAATTGTGTTACTGGGATGAAAATCCACTAGTAATGATGATAAATATTATAAAAATCATCAAATGGTTTATTGTTTGAGATTTCACAAGAATGCTGAGGACCAGAAGTGACAGAATTGGGCTGTGATCAATCGATCTTAAGCTCCACAGTCTACTATTCTACCATTGCACCATTTCACACATAGTGACTGATGATAATTAACAGCTATCATTTTATTTCAGTATCACGTTATTTAAATATATTAACATGTCCTCGAGCAATGAAAACTTTATACATATTCTTAACTTGACAAGCAATATATATTTTTAATAACTGAAGTATATTAAGTTTATTGCTTGAAAACTGGTTGAGATTTTCCGGAGATAGAATATATGAACAAAAAATAGTATTTGATCGTTGTTGACAATGGTTGTTACCCTTTAATAGAATTATTAAAACAACATTATAAATTTTGTCTTGCATTGGTGGTCGAGAGGTCAGCGCGACAGCCTTACAAGCAGTTGCCTGGGTTGTAGGTTCGCGTCTCGGCCGATGCTATGACACTTGAAAAAAAAAAAAAACATTATAAATTTAAAAAGGCAACAACTATTTAGAAATTCATAAAATAATGAGGCCCTTTACATCATAAAGTGTCTTAAATTAAACGTCTATGTTAAATTATTCATCGTTTTAATTAAAATTTCTTCACCGTTTTTCTATTCTATATATTAAATAGTTAGTAATATTTTTTTTTCTTAATGCATTACATATTAATGTGACCTTCATTTAATTAGTCAAATGAACATAATATAAACATTTTCTAATGTGTGTGGTTTTTTTTATTAATGACTTTTAAATACGCTGTATTTCATTATCTTGTACGTTTAAGGTCAGAAAGAAAAAGTAAATAATTAATTATAGGGAAAACTCAGCAGGTTTTCACACTTGCTAAAGTATCACCGATCAGATTAAAAAGGGGGAAAAATGCGATATTCTGTTTATACGATTTATCTTTAACCATGTCTTTTGCCGTTTATTGCTAGAATATGGGATCCTAGGCTCGGTTCCGACGCTTGAGCTTCTTATGAACTCTTAACCAATGAAGTCACTGGAATATTCTTTTATTTATAAATGTATTTTTTCATTAGAGTTTTTTTTATCATTATTATAAAATAGATAAGTTAAAGATTTATATAAAATTTCATAGAAAAAAAGATAAGTTAAAGATTTATATAAAATTTCATAGAAAAAAAAAATCTTTATCACGAAGTTTATTCTGTCAAATATATTTGTCAACAACAGAGTGAATTTTAAAAAGAATTAAATTACACTATTTTAAGAAAGACTTTTCTAATAAAAATTCAAATACCGGTATATGTTTTCAGGAGAATTCTCTACTAGAAGTAGTCCAGTGCAATTTTTCAGGCAATAATGCAACAAATTTTAAAAAGAATAAATTTGAGTTATTTTTCCGGTAGAATAATTGTGTTGTATGCACTTCTACTGTTCATCATCAATTTTGGCCAAAATAAAAAAAGAAAAGCTTACTTAATGGCAATAGTTCTCATCCCAAATTAGTGTGTGGATCATAAATTCGTTTATTTATTTTTTCCTATTTTTTTTTAGGTTTGTACTGCAATTCCAAACCCATCTTTCTATTTGAAACTATCAATATATATTTACATTGATACATATTTTCAAACTGATAATTATCAAGCTAAAAAGTGCTGAATATTTTTTTCTTATTATTGGCTGATAAAGAATCAAGTTGTTGTTGTTGTTGTTGTTGTTTTTTAAAAAAGATAATTATTAAAACAAATTTAAAACATTAAACATATTTTTTACGTCATTCTCTAAACTGATAAAAAAGCACAAACATTAACTTATTATAAAACTTGTACGCCATACGTTGAAGTTTATGTTTTTGCCTTTAAATCAGTTCCAATTAAATATTAAAGAATCAAATCTATATCATAAAAAATAGTCATATATCACATGACTCATTACTTTTTTAAGCTTGTAAAATATAAACAAAGAGCTTTGCTAATTGCTCAACAAGCTTTGTGATAAATGCTTAGCAAGAGAAAGCATTTAAAATATCTCTATCAGAAACCACACTCAAATCCCAGACCAATTGTTTCATGCTTTGGCACTCCTCAGTGAAATGTTAGAATAGTTTCAGACACTAGATTTAAAAATACCAACCCAAAGCCAGCATTAGATATTTTAAATGCTTTTTTTTTGCTAAGCATTTATCACATAGATTGTTGAGCACTAGCAAAGCTCTTTGTTTAAATCTATATCATATCTATACTTTTTATTTATGAAGCTTTCCATCCTCTGATTCAAACATCTCTGACATTGGAATTATTAAACATTCTTTTTTGACTTCCCCACTAATTATAATAACCTTCTCTTTCTCATTACACCATGTAGCAGCTGTATACTATGAATAAACTTCCTGTAGAAACCAATTATTTTCAAACAGTTCCACAAATTTTTCATATTAACCAAGAGAAGCACCTTAATCAAAATCATAATTTCACATCTTTATTCATGAATTTTTATTTTTTTATTGTGTTTTACTTCACAAACAAAAAAAATAAAAAGAATATCTTTAGTTTTCTTATTTTATTTATTTACTAAAGCCACATCAAATACTTTGCAAACACTTTACATATGATTAGAAGCATTCTAATCAATGAAATATTTGACAGTACTTTTGCTGTAGTGAGTAATAAAAATATTTCATGATAATTTTTGTAGTATTTTTTAATTCTTTTTATTTTTATAAATTGAAGCACTGGAATTATTCTTAAGATTAAGTGGCCCATCTTCATATATCTATTTAGTATTTTTTTAAAAAAATAGTAATTTTTAAGCTAACATATTATATTTTAAAATATCTACAAGACAAGTCATTAGAACTACAGCTTTTCTGTTTTTAAGATTACAAATAATTATTTTAACTTCCTTGATATTTCTATCCAAATCACTTAGTGTGTTGTGTGTGTTTTTAATGCAGTTATTTGAATTCCTGTTCATTATTAAGAAGGTGATGAAAACACTTTCTATACCTATTCAAAATATCATAATCATACAAAAGACTATTGATTTAATAGGATTATGTTAATGTTTTTCAGCTTTAAGTTATTTTCTATATTTTCAAAAAAATCCAAAGTATTTATAAGAAGCAAATGATTATATCACCTTTGTAGTTTTAATTTTATTATTCATTACCAAGTTTTTTAATCAATTATTGATCTTCTGTCTTATATTGTTTTTAAAACTTTAAATTAATTAAATTATTAATCCAAGCACAGAATATTATATATTTTAATTAAATCACTAATATTATAACTAGTGTCAGATAACCAAGAAACAAAATTAATCTATCTACAACTCTTCTTAAGAAAATTCTATATATCAAAAACATGACCAGATTTGAGAAATTTTAGAGTTTGACAATAGTACAAATAATAGTTGCTTTTAAAGAATTAACCAAATTTTTTACCAATTTATTTTTAATGCAAGACTTTATCAACAATCTACAAGTGTTGATAAAACATTGATTTTTTTTTTTATATTTTAACTTTTAATAATATAATCTATAAGATACTATTGCTTTGAGTAAGAGTGAAACTTAATTTTATATTTATTTTTGTATAAAAACAAAGTATCACTGATAGTCAATCAGAATGTGTCTTGTATTGTTTAGTATGGAGTAGAGTGTATTAGGCATAAATGTAATAAGAACAGTCTTATTCACGATCACTGATAGCCAATCAGAATGTGTCTTGTACTGTTTAATATGGAGTAGAGTGTATTGGGCATAAATGCAATAAGAGCAGTCTTATTCACGATCACTGATAGCTAATCAGAATGTGTCTTGTACTGTTTAATATGGAGTAGAGTATATTGGGCATAAATGCAATAAGAACAGTCTTATTCATGATCACTGATAGCCAATCAGAATGTGTCTTGTACTGTTTAATATGGAGTAGAGTGTATTGAGCATAAATGCAATAAGAACAGTCTTATTCAAGATTACAAAGTCAATTTCATTATTTTGACCAACTTTGATTTTTTGCTTAGTATTGATGCAATAACATTATTTAACAAGAATTTTTTTTATTACCTCAAAATTAACATAGAATTTATATATAAATGTCAAATACAAGTTAAAAATTATACCATGGTTTATGCCAGTGATGGCAAACCTATGGCACACATGCTAGAGATGGCACATACAAATTTTTTACTGGCATGCAAACTATTTACATATAATTTTCTATACTTTAAATTATTCAATATTTTTTTTATTGCTAAAATCTCTACTAATAAAAATTTACTGTAAACTAAATGAAAAATAAATAAATACAATATTATATTAGAATTCAATTTACAATTGCACTCTGATTAGAGGCAATAAATTATATTTTAAGTCAAATAAAATAGTGCTAAAGTATCCATATTCTATAAACCTGTAAAATGATTCTAATAAAATTAGAAAATAAACTTAGTAAAATATTTTATAACTCTTTGAAGTAAGTTTCTTCAAATCTAAAATAAAAGTTATCAAATGGTTTTCTGTCCCAATCTTTTTTCATTTAAATGTGTTGACATCATTCATTTTTTTAATGTAATCAAAATTGCAAACAAAGAAACAAAATGTGTAATCAATGCCATCAAATGATTTTTTAAAAAAAAAATGAAATGTAAGGATAATAATACATTTTAACATATAATAAATCTTTGATTTATAAAATTATTAAAGTTCATTTAAATTTACTTTTAAATAAATTTGTTATCATTGTATTAATATTAGTGAAAATAAAAAACAAAAACTATCAAGCAGTAGAGAATTTTCAAATTAGTGGACTGATGAGTATGGAATGATTAACAAAGGTACAGGGCAGTATATGTTTTATATTCTGGAACAGTTGTATTGAGAACATCATCTGTAAAATGGCATTATGAGACCAATCATATATTGCTCTGTGAAAAATATAAAGATGGATAAAAAGAATATATTGCCCAGGCATTTAAAAATATAAATATTCAATCAACATCTATCATGAAATTTATCAAAAAATCATTCAAATATAACTGTTGTTAGTTTTTTTTCTCAAATGTAATTGTCAAACATGGAAAACCTTTTAGTGATGGGGAATATATGTGAAAGAGTTTGGATGAAATGTGCACCAGTTCTTTTTGAAGATTTTGAAAACAAAGCAAAAATTATTCAGAGCATAGAGATTTATCATTGGCTAGAATTACAGTTAAAGAAGGAATCCTGCAAATGGTTAATATCATAATTCACAAACAAAAAAGAGATATAAAATATTCTAGTTTAATTTCTCTCTGACTTGATGAAAGTACAGACATAAATAGATCAGCTCGTTTGGTTATTTTTATTCACTATTGTGTTGGGAATGATATCAAAGAAGATCAGTTTAACCTCATTAGTAACAAAAACAAAAGGAATAGATATTTGCAACATAGATGTTACCAAAATTGTATCAATAACTACAGATAGTGTTTATGACTGGAAAAGAAAATAGTTTTTTAAGTTTATTTACCAACCATATTGGACATTCAATTTTGGGTTTTCATTGCATTATACATCAGCAGTTTTAAGCCATTGGATGATGTTATGAACATTGGGACTCAGTTAATCAATTTTATATCTACATATTGAGTGAAATAAACTCAGTATACTATGATTTACTTATATGTAACAATGTCCAATCGTTAAGTTGAGGAAAAGTTCTTCAAAGATTCATTGAGTGCTTAGAAGAAATTAGAGTGTTTTTGCATAATGAGAAAATCATTGAAAAATATATTTAATTAATGGATATTGAGTGGCTTTTAAAATTAATGTTTTTAACTGATGTGTTCATATCTAAATGAATTAAATGTGAAACTGCAAGGTTATAATAAAACAATTGTCATGTTTGATTTGATTAAAACATTTGAAGTTAAATTACAAATTTTCAACCGTGATGTTATTTCTTATACCTTCAAATATTTTCCAAATCTAAAAAAGTTCTTGACTGATTTAAAATCTCATGAGAAGCCAGATCTAGTAAAATTGATGCAAGACTTTTGTGCTGTTATTTAATCGATAATTGATGAATTTTCTTTAAGATTTATACTATTCAGACAATTTTCAGAAATATCAAAATTTATTTTATACCCAAACATAATATCAATGGATAGTCTCAAGTTAGAAATTTTTGGGTGGTTTAATTTGAAAGATATGGAAATGCAATCAGTTACTTTTCAATCCAGTTTAATATGGAAACAGAAATTTGTTGACTTGAGGAATGAGCTAGAAACAATGGAAAATGATCGATTATTGGATATATGTAAAAAAAAATCTGAAGAGGAACTATTGACTGCCTGGAATGCTATTCCTGAAACATTTAATTGTTTAAAAAAATTAGTGACAGCTATATTATCAATTTTTTCCTCTACACATGCATGTGAATCATTGTTTTCAGAAACGAATTTAATTAAAGTCAGTTCGAGAAATCGAATGACAGACGAATCTAATTCAGCATGGGCATTATTAAAAATGACAAAATATGAACCAGACATAAAATATTTGGCATCCAATGTACAACAGCAAAAATCTCATTAAATAATATCTATTTATGTTCATTTTATATGTTTATTTCCAAAATTTTGTTTTAATTACTATTACATTTTATTCAACTTGTGCTCTTCTAAATAAATATCGTTCACTTGTATTTAATTATTTAGCAATTTTCTTTAATTATTATTGTTATTATTATTTCGTTTTATAAACTTTTAAAAAACTGCAATAATTAAGTTGTTTATATTTTGATTTAATAACTGTATGGCAGCCAATCATTCAATAAATATTTTTTTGGAAATTTTTGGCAAGCACACATAAAAAGGTTCGCCACCACTGGTCTATACTAATATGAAATATGACAATTATATTTACTTTTTTGGTTCTTTTAATTTTTTTTTTTAGAAAGTTAAAAAAAAAAAAGATTTAACATAAGGATAAAAAGAATTTCTGCTTAATTCAAGAGTTTTTTACTTTGAAAAAAAAAATTTTTTTTAAAAATTAAACTGAAACTGAGACTTTGTATTTTAATCATTAATTATGTATATCAATATAATAAAAAAAAAACAATCGTCTTCCAAACAAGCTGACAGTTTTGACTAATCAATAGACTTCTTCAGAACTGCAAGTTTACATTACATATAAGTACTTAAACAAATTCTAGAAATATTTTTTGATTATTTCTTTTGGCTAAAAAAATAAATAAAATAGTCAAGCGTTGGTGGTCGAGTGGCCAGCACAGCGCCTTACAAGCTCCCGGGTTAGTGGGTTCGCTTCCAGGCCGATGCTATGACACATGAAAAAAGATAAAAGTATACCATGGGCTTAGCTTATAGAAGTTTGATACTCCATCAACACTGATAAAAGCAACATCATAATATCTATCATTTGTGTTTAATACTAGTGCATTAATACTCATTTGACCAAATCAGATTAATCTGCAATCATCATAGACAAATGGTCTATACATATTAATTATATAGATATACAAGAATAATTCTTTCTACCTATTATAAAGGCATTGTTGTTGCTATTATTATAAGCGTGTGTACATATATATGTATGTGCGAAAGAGACGCAGTCTACATAGACATAATATTGAGTAAAAATTAAACCCTTTCAAGATGCTGGAATAAGTATATTTTTGAATTATTAGATGTTAAATAAAAATAATAACAGATAAATACAATTTTGATGTTTATATAATTTGTTTTCAATTCTAAACAAACATTATCTAAATATTAATTATGCATGAATTAATTTTAATAATTTGCTGCTTCTTAGATTTTTTTGCTTGGATGATTCACACCCATACTGCAACCATCCTGAATTGCCTGATCATTAAAAAAAAAAAACATGACTGACGAAATATGATACAAACTTGTTCCATAATTTATTCCGTTCATTTAAATCAGGAAGTTTTTATTTTACAAAAAAATTATTAAAAGTTAAATTTTAATATATATATTTAAAGAACTGGAAGTGCTCATGGGATAGTCGCTAGCATATTTTCTTGCTGCATGCACCTTGCATGGGATTCATGTTTGGACTGAATAAATCTTGAAAAAAAATTTCGAATCACAAGCAGACTTAACAGCGGCCTTTAGCCCTATCTAGCTAGACAAAATTGGTTGCTGTAAGAATAGTTAGTTACTATTAGCTAGAGAATGATGGTCGCAAATTAATCTTGGACAAATGAGGATTGATGCACTGGTAGTAAAAATAAATGATTGGCAATATGATGTGGCCTTCATCAATGATGACGCAGTATCACACTTTCATAAGCTAATCCCATGGTTTACTTTATCTTTTTAGTCGAAAGAAATGTTCAAGAAATACTTCTAGAAGTTGTTTATGAATTTAATTGTATTGATTATTAGCAAGTAGACACATTTTAAAGAAATAAGAATAAAGAAAATAATAATATCATTAGTTTATCTTAACGTTTATCGCAAAAACAATTTAATACATTGATTAATTCTTGTATTATTTCAAACACATTAATCGATCTTTTCAAGAGACTTACAATGTTTACTATAGTAAATAGAGGAATTTGAACTTAGGATTTTTAGTCTATATTTATCCTCCACTCCATCTCAAACAACCGATACACATGACCACACACACGTGAAAAAGATAAATGATCCTCAATATACGTATTTCATGCGGACTGAAAATCCTAAATTCAAATCCCTCTATTTAAGTATAGAGTATACAGTATATAAATAATTTACGTTTAAACTGTATATATAAACATATGTCTGTAAGTTATATTAATTATGAAGGCTTTGACCCTTGAAAGCGCTTAGCCATTTAATGGAATAGATATTAAAATAAAAATAATATATTTTTTTTATTTGTTTTTAGCTTTGTGTGCTTGTGCGTGTTAGCGCATTTTATATATTTTATAAATTAATTCTATATACAGTATTTTTTTGTATTAAGTGGGTCTGCGTTAACTGTTTAAAAATTCTAATTTATTTACACATTTACAATGGTAAAGGGAATCATCGCCACTTTGTAAGGTGAAAATAATTACCCTGTCTTAAGGCTAAAACCGAGTTCTGAATAGCTTTATTCTGTTAAAAAAAAATTATCATGACTCAAAGACAGTTTTAACCCATCCCTAATGCATATTCCTTATTTCCTTTTAAAGGGCATTCCTATGATAAAAAAAAGCAGTCTCCTAAAGACACATCTGTGCTAATGCTATTTTACTTACAAGTGACAAATGACTCGAAAAAATTATTTCCCTGCTTATGCTTTAATGGCTTTAGGGGAGGGGGTATTTAAAATGTGGACGGCAACAAAGCCACAAATCATTAAAAATACAGCCTTCAAAGCTAGAACGAAGGTTAAAACTAGGTGACAAATTAGAAAAAAAAACAGCAAATTGTAGTTATTTATTATTTAATAAAATGTATGTTAAAAACTTTTTTAAAAAGGAGAGAAGATATTTAGTTGCTTGTAATACTGTTTGATAGATGATGTAATTTTTAAAAAAAACTACCCTAGAAATAAATATGTGGATGAATGGTTAAATTTTCATATTTCTGTAAGAAAGATGAGGAGCAAAATTAAAAAATATTGGTAGATTAATACTAAATAATAATTAATTAGATATTCATAAGATTACAGAATATTCAAGCTGTAGAAGCGACCGATTGAACTTCCGTCCAAGAACCTTTGGTTTCAAATCTATCACTCTGTCACCATGTTCAACACCATTAAGCAATTAATATTTACGAGTGAAGATAGAGTTATAAAAAAATGTAATATGATAGTTTGAAAAGGAGGGGAGACAAGATGGATTTTAAAATAGTGTTAAAGTTTGCTAGGTTGTTCATTAATCACAATTTTTTAAATATATATGTTTAAAAAGTTAGGGCAAATAAGCAAAGAAAATCATGGGAATAAATAATTATGAAAACTATAGTAAGCAGAATAATGATAAAAGAAGTAAAAATACATTGTGATTGCATGAAAACAACAAAAATAAATTTATTGAGCTGAAAATTCTTATAAAATAAAAAAAAAAGTAACAATATAATGATTTTCGTGGTTAAAAAAATTATTTTATTACTATAGATTTAAAATAAATCATGAAAGTTGATTATTCTAATTCAAAAAGAAAAGTTTAAAATTGTCAATGAAAATTAATGATTAAACATCTCACTAAATGTATTATAAATCATAAACACTAACTTCTATATAGTAGTATTTGTGCATTATTATTATTTTTAATGTTAACTGTCAGATATAAATAAAATAAAGGCATATGGCCTTATTGCTTGGGAGTTCATAAAAAGTTCGAATGCCAGGCTTATGAACACCATCTATGTCAAATCGCACAGAGTAACTATCAGATAATTTGTCATAATGAAACCCATATTGTTTCAAATGAAGTTACAATTTTGTTATAATTATGATCACATTAAATGTAAATGATAAATATTAAAACAAGTTTTAGTTAACTAATGTATATGTTTTCTAATTTATTTTTGATGCAGTTTATTATATGATCAATATATATATTTGTTATATACCAATCAAAACATTTACATATTTTTTATTTGCTATGAATTATTGTTTGACATACTTATTAGTCATAACACTTTGAATGTATCACAGTTATGTTATTCTGCAATTACATCATATTGAGTTACAATTTATTATGTAATCAAATATTTTTACAATTGCATCCAGAACAAAAATTTTAATATATATATTTATTACGAATTTTAAGTTTTTATAATATGAAAAAGATATACTCTTTTGAATGGTATTGACAAAGTATTATAAATATAGGAGTAGCTCTATCAAATAAAACTAAGATAAGTAAAATGCATTTTAGCCAAAAGAATAAACATTTTTAAATTTGTTTTTGATTCAATCTTCATATGATCAATACTTTTGCAGTTATATATAGAATAAAACTTTTACCTTTGTTTCTTATGTTATCATAAATTGTTCACATGCTATTCCAAAATAGAAGCCATATTGCTCTAAATAAAGTTGCAATCATGTTGTAATTATAAATATAGCTTAAACAAAAACAAAACAAATAATAAAACATTTTATCCAATATACACATTAGCATATTTTTAAATTTTATTTTTGGTGAATAGCATTTTCAACAATTACATACTATATAAAACTTTGTGTGTGTGTGTGAATTGTCACATGATATTTAATATGGGAATCATATTACTTTAAATCAGTGTTTCTCAAATGTTTTAGTGGTCCACAAAAGTCTTATAAATTTGTTCATATTTATTACTTTTTTTTTTTGCAATCTTTTAAATTATGACTAATTTTATTAAATTTATCTTTAATTTAGTTCTAAGATTTTTTTTCATTTGCTAATTGTTTTATTCATAGAATTCATAGAAAATAAGCTAAAAAAATAAAACACTACAAGAAATACAAAAAGGTTCTATTTCCTAGTGTGCACATGTGCATTTATTTCATATGTTGAGGCAGATTTTGGTATGTACATAAATAATCTAAAATTTGTTAATCTTATATACTATGTAGTTTGTCATAGCCAGCTGATAGAAATTGCACTAGAGAGCAGTGATTAGGAATTACTATATAATAAGTGTGGACTATAAATTAAAGTATATTAAGTACTTTATATGTACTTTTTTGATAAATGTTAGCTGTATAAAAATGAGTGATAGCAAGAAAGCATCAAAAAGCATTGCAGACTTGTTTCAAAAATCAAGTATAAGTACTTTGAATGCTAATGAAAATATTATTTATTCACAAAATAATATGCCTCAGGCAAAACAAAAATGTACTGTTGTTCATCAATTTAATCCTGATGATTTAAAATTTTTCATTTCTTGTCCTGAATCAGAAGAACATTTATCCAAACCTCAATGTATTATTTGCAGAAAAATTTTATCCACTGAATGTATGAATCCTTACAGACCAAACATTCAAATCTACTAAATAAGCTACTGGATTTTTTGAACATGAATGGCTGAATTAAAAAAAAAAAAAATGACCTTAAAAAAATTTTTTTTTAGGCAAGCATTATATTTAGTTGCTTTAAGGATCACCATATGCAAAAAGCAATACCCTATTGCTAAAAACTTAATTAAACCACATTTAATAGATCTAATTATGGTTTTTGGAGACAAAATGAAAACTTGGCCTCTTTCTAATGATACTATTCAATGCAGATTTAGTAAATTAGCAACTGATGTTAAAGATCAATTAATTCAAAAAGTAAGCAAATCATTATTTGCTATTCAAATAAATAAATCTATTGATATTACTAATAAAAATATATTTTTATGTTATATTTGTTATGTTGATTATAAAGTCAATGACGTAAAAAATATTTTTTTTATTGTGTTGAATTTCCCAATCACACAGCTAGTTCAGATAAATTTAAAGCAGTTGATAATTACATCAAAAAGAACTCACTTAATTGGAAAAATTGTATTTGCTTATGTATGGTAAACATGTTTGAAAAATATTCAGGAATTGCAAAAAAAGTTAAAATAAATAATAAATAACATCTCGCATTGGTGGTCGAGATGTCAGCGTGACTGCCTTGCACTTGCAGGCAGTTGCCCAGGTTGTGGGTTTGCATCCCGGCCGATGCTATGACACTTAAAAATAATAATAAATAAATAACAAAATGATTTTTAGTCATTGTGTTGTACACCATGAGCATTTAGTTTCTAAAAAATTATCTCCTGACTTGAACGATGTTTTTACTCAATCAATAAAAATAATAAATTATATTAAGTGTAATGCACTAAATTTAAGACTTCTTTCTAGTTTTTGCAATGAAATGGGCACTGGACATGAAAATTTACTAATTCATGTGGAGGTGTGGTGGTTGCTGAGAGGGAAACTATTAACAAGATTTTATGAATTGAGGAGAAAAAGTTAAATAAAACATTTCCAGAAACAAAAATTTCAGAATTGAAAAATATTTTCTGTGACAACAATTGGATTGCTAAACTGCTTACTTTGTCAGACATTAAGACATTTAAAAAAAAGTTAAAACTATGGTGTAAACATATAAAAGGAAAAAACTATGATGTTTCATTCATTTTCAGAGTTGATAAATGAAGTTGATATAAATATCAGGAAATTGAAAAATACTGTTTATGGACATTTAAGATGACTTTGTTGTATGTTTGATCAATATTATTCACAGGAAAAAGACACATAGAAAGGCATTATGTGGATTTTAAATCCATTTATTAAACCAGAATTTAACCTGATTTGGAACAGATAAAATTAATAGATTTAAATTGTGATGATACATTAAAGTTATCATTTAATTTGACTAATATAACTCAATTTTGCATTAAAATTAAAACTGAATATTTGGAATTACACAAAAAAAGCCTTAAGAGTGTTATTGCCATTTTCGACCACATATATATTTGAATCAACATTTTCAGCAATGAGACTCATAAAATCAAAAGAAAAAAATTGTTTATTAATATATCCAGCTTTACGCTATATTTCTAAGACTTGATAAGCTAATTACTGAAAAGAATCAATGACGATCGCATTTACTTTTGTATAGATTTGTCAATTATTTTATGTTTTTTATCATTTTTTGAAAATATATGTATATATTTTAAATTTGTTAAACACTACAATAATTATATTTTATTATAAAATCATTCATCTTCTCTTCCATTTTTTTTTTGTTTAATACTTTATTTGGTCTGTAATAAAAAAATTTAATTGATCTGCAGCATCACAAGAAATATTAATTTCAAAAATACAGAGCTGAAATATATAATCTAAATTCATTTTTTTGTTATATTAAGTTACATAAAAAAGTTATCCTTTAAGATTGATGGTTGACTTTGAAGAGGCTATAAAACTATTTTCTAGATGGTTACAAAATGAACTGGATTTTAGAAATCTTTTGAATGCATTAGTATTTTGAATCCTGTTCCAGTCAGTAATAACTATAAAATGGCTTCTTTTGACATTACTGAGTTGTATGGTTCAATTGATTGTGTTTTTTCTCTGAAGGTTATTCAGAATTTGCTTATTAAAAAGAATATTGAGACTCAAAAGACAAAATTTATTATGGATGTTCTTAATTGGATTACTCAGATATTAGTGCTTCTTTCGATGATCAATTCTATAAAATGGAACAGTTGTGGCCAATAAGAATTTCAGTTAGTGTTTTGGTTTTTAATGTGGCAATTAATCATATTGAAGAAAAAGTTCCAACCTGCATTGAATGATTATAATAATAGATTGATAATGTTTTTATTTGCATTCCTTTGGAAATGATTTCAGATGTTTTGATAAATTGAAGAAGGATCCAAACATGAATTTATCTATTGAACATAAGGTTAATGGAAATAGTAAATATTAAGATTTATTAATAACAACATATTGGTAATGCAAGTTAATCCTATTAATTTTAGAAACTATATCAATCCTAAATCTTGTGTATATATATGTTATAAATATACAGGCTTCAATGCTTTCTTACATAAGAACTATAATTTGTGTAAATTTGAATCAGATAAATATATATATAAGTGTAGGTCAGGATAGGTTACAATGAATATGCTTCATTTAAACATATTAATCATTGTAATGATAAATGAAGATTTAACAATAATTACATTATGGTTATCAAACCTTGGATGGCCCTTCCTTATATATCTTTTATGACTTCAAATATAATGAAATTGTGGGATAAAGACTATAATGTATATTTTTGATTACCTATTGTATTAAACCATTTGATTTATAATTGTAAAGATAAACCCAATCCTAAGGAATAAACACTAAATAAACACTAAATTAAGACTTAAACAGCATATATATTATTACAATAAAACTAAGTTGGATTCTTTAATGTCATCAGTGTTTTTGGATCGTGTGTTTATTTAGTCATATTTTCTATTCTAGAAAGATAAAAATGTTTTGCAGTGAATGCAGTGTTAGGAAAAGTAAAATTAAGGCTTGGTTTATTAATAACAGTAATTTTGTGATGACTAGAAAGTCTAATACTGTTAAATAGCATTTGAAATATGTACAATCGGAGTGAAAATTTAGTAACGTTTATGTGCTGGTTTGATGTATTTAATTTTTTTTTTTAATGTTATAACTCAGCACTGAAAATACATTATGGTTATATATTTCATTAATTATGATTTATCTCTGTATTTTTGGAATTAATATTCCTTGTGATTACATTTATTTTTTGTGTTTTTTTAAAATGATGTTGCAATTCTTTTGCAATTATTAAGATAGCTTAAACAAGATTAAGTACAGTATGTATATATATATAATAATCCATAATATGTTGTGATACTTTTTTTGTATTTTCATATTAATTTTTTTGTATAGCTTTTTTAAATATATAAATTGCCAGCAAAAATAATTAAAAAGAATATAATATTGTATATAGGATTATAACTAACAAATTATTAATAGCACTATTTACAAAATCATTATAATAAATTAAAAGGAGTACAATAAGTGAAAAAATAAATAAATCAGGTATTGCCTCATGAAATATAAACAGCCTTACAAATATTCTTACAACTGCTGTTTTAAAAACACTTATAAATTACTTAAGGAAAAAAAAATTTTTTTAAATCATATTTTTTCACTGTTTTAATAATTATTCATTTCTTCCTAATAATTTGCTAATCTTATCATGCAAGTTAAATTTTACAAATATGATAGGCGAGAAATCTTTACAGATAATTGTGATTTTCGCTGCCTCAGTAGTCATTTCCAATTGAAAATCTTCTCTCAACAAAAACATTGGAGCTGAAGCAATGCAATAAAAATTCAATTAGAAGTATAAGATTTTCATAAAAAATATCTTGTTCTTAAAATGGGGGTACATATTTTTACTCATCTTATACTAACATCATTTTTTTTATCCAAAAAATTATCATCACTAACAATATCCTTTAGTTCTCATGTTATAAATTCAATTGTACTAATAACATTTATCCATTTGATTTTATCTTTTAATAGAATCCATTAGAAACTGTTTATTTCAGTTAACTAGCAATCGATTCTTTAATCTACTAAAAATATATTTTATAAAACTTCACAACTTCTTTAAAAAAATATTTCCTTTATACCTGGGCTGCATCCATTATTAATAATTTATTTTTTACAATTTGTAATGGGAAACTTTTATGAAATCTTGTTTTATTTAATAGAGTAACATTTGTTAAAATAATGCTAACTTCTGTGGCTGAAATAGTGTCACATTCTATTTCTTATACAACTTTGTGAAAATTGCGCTTCTGGTTATGTACAAAAAAAAAAGTATAAATTCAGAATACTTGTTATTGAAGAATGTTTCCAGTATTCAGGGCATTTATGCAAACAAAAAATATGATTGAAGTGGTTCATATAATTTGAGAATGCACCCTGTTTCTCACATGAAAGCAAGCCACTTTACTTTTGAATAGCATAGAAAGTTTTCATATTTAACATTAGCCTCTTTACAAAATTATTTTAATTTTGCCATATAAACCATACTATAGCTAAAATATAAATATATAGCTGTTATAACCTTTACATCAATTGGCATAGAACTGGAAGCTATATTTATAACACTTTAGAATATAGGTGTATTGCAATTAATTTCTAATATATTTCTTTTCAGCAACTATTTTAATTTTATATGTAAATTATTATTACCCTCCATTTACATCCCTCAAAATTCATGCTCATGTTATCTGCTGATAGTGCCACAATTTTAAATTTTTTATAGATGACTCAAAATAAATGTTTTAAGAAAATTTACATGGTATCTCCCTCAATATATTTTAAATTAAAATTTTTTAATTCAATTCTACTTCTAACATCAAATATCTTACTATATGGTTCAATACATCTGATAAAATAGAAATACATTTTTTTAATCTTATGACAATTTTTCATCACAATAATTTTCAAATACAGTTATTATTGGTTCACCCATAATTCTTGCAAAAAAAAAAGAGGATTAATTTATTTTTCAATAATTTATTAGTACAATCCATAATTCTAAAGCCATGGTTATGGACAATGGCATGAAAAGTGAAAGGATCTTCCATAATTGCTAATCACATTTCAGCCAATCCAAAACTTGGAAGTGTGAAAAATTCTGCTATCTTAAAATGTTATTGCTGCTGCATCAAAGTGTTGTTTATGTTATTTGTATTGATATATTTTAATATAGCAGATCTTCTACTCACTGCTATAGAAAATTCTGCTTTTCAAATTGTATACTTCATAAATGAATTACTATTTTTTTCTAATATTGATATAAAAGGAAAGTCTCTTTTTAAATTTATATTAAAGTAATTTTTTTGTCTTTTTGAATCCTTTATACTTGATTCTAAAGACATGTAATAAATGATTTTTTAGATAAATCTGATATACATATCTATATTTAAAATGGTTACTTGTCACTAATACCAAACTTACAAAAAATAATTGGATTAAGTGAGAATTTGAAAAACAAGCTTCATATAATTTACTTATTTTTTCAATATTCTTCATGACACTAATGAAGTATAATTATATAAAACAAATTCTAATACAAAAATTAAATAATTTAAACTCACTTAACTTTTTAAAAAGAACCAATTTAAATGATTATTATATAAAAGAAATTTAAAACAATACAAATTACTGTGGACAAATATAAAACATACATTCAGCAATAATATGAAAAAGTATAAATAATAGAGATTAAAAATATTTTATAGTAAATCCTTTTATTTATTGTGCATTAAAAATAAAAAATATATAATTGTTTCTTTAACAATTGGTGTTTTTAGATAGAACTTGAAATAAAAACATGGGGAGAGGGAGTCCACATAATTAATTTCTGGACTCCCATGCTTTCGTTTCAAGTTTAATATAAAAACTCCAATTGTGATTGAAGAAACAATTATTTTTTGGATTTTAGTGCATGATAAATAAAAGCATTTACTATAAAATATTTTTTATGTCTCATTTTTTTATTTTTTAATATTCAGATATTTTGTAATTTTTTTTTGTTAAGCACTTATTACTTACTGTAATATATATATATATATATATATATATATGTATATATATATATCAGTTTCTGTGGTCAAGTTGCAATCTTTAGTGTTTATATAAGTATATTAGTCCATTAATAAAGGTAGGATTTTATTCTTATTGTTAAAATGAGGTTGCCTACATAACAGTATGGATATTGTTGATTGTTATTGATATTGGAATATTCTAAGTGTTAACTGGTTTTTAATGATATATATATATATTGTAACCTTTAGCTTTGGCAGAAGCTAAATGTTAAATCAATTTTTGTGCCAAGACATTTAAAAATTTTTTTTTAAAAATATAGTTCAATTCTGTCATGAATAAATTTTTATTAGTGCCTTGTAATGCCATAATTTTCATATAGAAAAGTTATTATAGCAGTATTTTATATGTTGTACAGCTGTAAAATAATTTTTACACAGTTTAAATTGTAATGGTTTTAAGCTTAACTAAATGTTTAACATGTTTAAATCTTTAAATTTTTAAATGGCTGATGATTTAGATCAGCGTTTCCCAACCTTTTTTGGCTCACGTACCACTTGGTAGTACATCACGCTAAATTGTACCACTTCATAAAAATGATTGTATTTTGTGAAATTTGTTATTGTGAGTGTGTTATTTTATTTGCATTATATATATTATAGGGTGACCATGTATGTATTCACATCTCATAATGAGACAAATTACATTGAAACACGCCTAAACGTCACACCAGATTATAAACTCACTGAAATTATAAACTCACTGTAACATATTTATATGTATGTGTTTGTTCAAAGTTTCATATTTTTTTCCAAAATAATTTATTAAAGATTACATTATTACATTAAAGGTTATTTGGTACATATTTTGTTCAAAGTGTTTTCTCATTCCTTCATTTGGTTTTCCCGAATTTGAGTCTGTTTTCTCTTTTTTGGAGCATCTTGCTATTGGTTGGGCCATGGAGAGGATAAATCCAGCATATCCCAAGTCATGGTAAAAATAACCTCAGGGGTTATCAGGCTATCTCTTGTTCTTGTTTTCTTTATATTGTTCAGCATGAAGTTAATAGGATTAAAATTTTGATGATTAAATACTAGCTTACATCTAGTAATCCACAATAGATGATCAAGAATTAATGAGATTCTAATTTCTGGGTATGGTCCTTTTCTGATACATTCTTTCAAATTAAATAATTTAGATTGATTTGCCTTGATCCGACTCATTATTTATCTACTATTTTGTCATATTTTGTTTACTAATAAATGGTTTTAATAAAAACACAAAATTATAAAAAAACAATTAGTATATTTTCTTATCATAATCAAATATTTTTATAAAATAAATTTAATGAGATCTTTGTGCTTGTTTCGAACAACATAATTTTTTGAAATTTGGTTCTACAGCTGCGTTCAATCTGTTTCGATACTTATTTTTCAAAAAAATATATGAAGAAAAAGCTCTTCCTACTAATTCCGTAGTAAACGGTAATAATAATTTAAGAGCTTTCTCAGAAAGTTGTTCATATTATTTAATGTTTAACCAAAAATTAATTAGATTGTGTCGTTTGAATTCTACTTGTAAAGTTCTGTCACATGATAATTCTATTAAATTTTCTTTATCCTTTATTGATAATGATGTAGCTTTTTATAAATTTTCTGCATAGAAGGGGTTTGAAATCCAATTATCATTTGTGTTTTCGGGTTTTGGAAAATATTCCATAAAAGACAATTTTAATCCTGTTAAATGTGCTATTATATTTTCTCGTATATCTTGAGACAGACTAACCTTATTTTCAAACAAAAAAATATGTAGAGTTTCGAATACTTCCAGTTGATTGTTTTCGATACTTATATATATTACTGTTTCCAAAAATCTAATTTCTTAATCATACTTTCAATTTTATCATTAACATTAAAGATCGTTATCGACTGTACATATTAACAACTTTACTGTATAATATTATTAATTAAAATAATTTTTATGAATTATAGGAAAAAACGTTTCTATATTTTTATGATTTAATTTTTTTTATGTCCGCCATTATTGATTATTTTTCGTGTACCACCAACCAGCAACTTGCGTACCACAGTGGGGTACGCGTACCACAGGTTGGGAAACACTGATTTAGATGATAAATAAAGTGTTTAAAGTGAATAATGCTAATTTTGTTATGATTTAATCATTTTAAATGTTTTGAAAGCTTGTATTAATTTTAAGATTAAGAAACTAGGTTCAATCCTATATGTAGGTTTGCTGGTACATAAATTAAATCTATAATATTTTAATCTATTTTAGTTTTAACACATAATATTCTAGTTAAATATTTAAAACTCATTTACTTAGAAAGATTTCAATAAAGCTAATAATTAAAAATAGAATTTTAAATAATAGATAGTTGATTGTTTGAATAAATGAGTGAAATAATGTTTTAAATTTTAACATTATTTATTTTAAAATATTATTCAATGTCAAATTTTAAAGGACAATTTAAATTTATATTCCGAGACTTGTCTAGATTAAAACAATAATAAATAAATGTATTAAATATTATTTGTAATATTTGTTTATTAAAAATATAATATAATTTTTAATTATGTAATATTTTTATTTTATCCTGGTGACTGTAATTTTTAAGTAATTATTTTATTTCCAACCAAGAAGTGTTTTTAATTAATTTCTAATTGTCTAGACAAAAGCTGAATTTATTTTAACCCCTGTCCATTTATTATCACAGTCAAGCTGCAGTTGAGATTTCTAGCAATTAAATTGTTTTTCTTTTCCCTGGTGAAAATTTTGCGAACCTTTTTTATGGCTTTAAAATTCATGTATATTTATTTTCTAATATTTTAGTTACAAAAAAATCAAACAATGGCAGGAAAAATCGAATAATCAGTATTACAAAGGAACCAAACCCACAGTTTGATGAGAAGACATTGTTTATTTGATAATCACAAACTTTGCTGAGAGTATTTCACAGAAACTATTATCAAGAAAATATTATGATGGTCTAAAAACTTGATTTTTTTTGGAAATTTTGTGCTTATATTTGTATCATAGTTGGGTAATAATTATTAAAAATCAAAAAGAAATATTATATATTTATTTTTTTACAAAAATGTTTTATTTTTAAATATAAAAGAATGTTTTCTTCTGAATATTGTTACTATAGAGATTACGGTTGTGGGAAAACACATATTTCTAGAAATTAGGTCACTCAAAAGCTTGTTAGAATATTTAACAATATTGTAAAAATTACAAAAAATTCTAAACCTTTAAAGCATAAATTAATAAATTTAGTAATTATTAAAAAAATTCATTCAGATTTTTAAATCAAATATGAAACAAAAAAGATTTCATTCATTTTGCAAATTGAATCAGCTCTATCTGAAATTTGATGATGTGACAGCCTTTTGTTTACACTAAAATATAATTTTTAAAATAATTCTGGAAATTGAATATGATTTTTTAAAACTTATTTAATTTTTAAACAAAAATATCTAATGAATGAGGTCAAATTTATTATATTCTGATAAATATTAATGATTTAATATCAAAATGAAAGTCAAAAGTTTAAATCCAGTAAGAATAAAGAAATCTGTCAGAATACAGGAGGGTTAAAATTGATTATTAATTAGGTCAATTTTATTTAACAATCTTCCCTAGTTATATTAGAGATCAAGATTCAAACTAATCGGAGAAGGGTGCAAAGGTTAAAAAGTTAATTACAAGTCTTGTAAAATGGTTACATAACTAATAGTATAAATAGGTGAGATTGATACCTGTTCAAGATCCTCAATCAGTTTTAATTTTATTATTTTTAGCAGACATGTTTTAAATTTTAAAGATGTAATTTTATTTAAAACATTTGTTTTACCTTAGCTTAAGTATGTTAGGCTAAACTTATATCTGGGCATACTTGTCTGAATTTAAACTTCAAGGGACTAAAGTCTTCATAGACATTACTATTATTATCACTATAATGCTTCAAGAGCTAGTGTTGATTTCAGAACATATTTGAATGTCAGCTTTAAATTTAAATTTGCCACTATATTTAAAATTCAGAGCAGCAATAATGGCACTTCAGGTGTTAATAATTTCCTGATATTTTACCTAAAACATTCATTTCATATTTAATATTATCCAAATTTTATTTACTTCTAGTAAAATACTTTTAATTCAGGATAAAAAATATATTTTGATATAGAGTGTATCTTATCAGATATTTTAAAAAAAATTCTTTCAGTCTATAAAAATATTAAATTAATAATAGTTTTTATATTTCAATAATAATTTATTTGTGCTGTATTCTAATAAAAGACATTATATTATGTAAAAAATGGCATGAAAGCATTTATTTATTATGACTGTTGTTTTTGCTCCATCTGAAAGAACGAAATATTTATTTCAAGGAGAGAATAATAAAAAAATCAACTTGCAACAAAATGTTTGCTAAATATTATGAAATTTATGTTATTAATTTTATAAAATAAAATGTAGACTATATCTGTAAAATGACATTATATTTAAATGAATTTAAATAACTTTCTGCATTTAAATATTGTATAAATGACTGCAATAATGTCTTAAATTCTGCAAATTCTTGTTCTCCCTGAGAATTATTATGGAGACCACTGTATTTATAAATATGACATTGAGAAATATTTTATTTTCTCCTGCTTAAATACTTTTGTTATTTTTGGATAAATATGATTTAGAAAAGCATTATCTTCCAAAATAGTTTTTTTATTACAAAAATTAAGATAATTCTTTTGGTGGATTATTTTTTGGAAAACAAACATCTAAATGTTAAGGAGATATTTATTGCATAATAATAAACATTTATCATAATTTAAATCCATGGTTGTATTTAATGAATAACCATAAATTTATTTTATTACTTGCTAGCATATTTTCTGAAATTTTCATTAAGGATATTCATAAGTGCTTTTATATTTTATTATATTATAGATTTTGATATTACAGTTATATCTTGTGATGGATATATTTTTTGTCCATAAATTTTTTTTGCCAACATTCTTATTCATGTTCCAGTGTAATGGTTATGGAAAAAGAAAGCAGAAAGACTTTAGTAAAAACAATGATTTTTTATTTGTATTTATGACTTTTTCATACCATGTTCTATTTTATGTGCATATTATTTTCACATTTTATGCTATACATTGAAATATTTAACTTAAATTTTTCAGAATATTAATTTGTCATATTTGTTTATTTTAAAATAATGTGTTTCTCTTTTTACATATAAATTGTTTATTTATAAAAGTATATTGTTATGCTGTAAATTGAATAAGTAGATGTATATTTCTATTATTTATTTTATGCTTATTCATTGCCTAATATTAATTTAGTCATATTTTCCATTTGTTATTATTATTTATCATATTTCACATTTATTAGTTATTGTATTTTTGTTAGAGATAGTAGATTTATTATTTCTATTTTAGGAATGCTTATTGATGATAGTATGTTTAGAAAGAGTGGCATTGATCTCTTATTATTTTTTCTAGCTTATTTTTACAAAAGATGTAAGCATTAGCTCTCTTAGTAGTTAATGTTTTGCTTTATATGCTCAATGCATATATTTGTGAAGAATGTACTTAGACTCTCTCTTATTTTAAGGCTATTTCTATTTATTATTTTGTCCTGATATGCATTCTTTTTTATTGTCCTAACTAGTGATGAAGTCCTAGATTCTTTATTAGCCCTCAAAATAGGTGCATTCTATAAGATATGCCATCATACTTTACACTTTGCCATACTTAATTATTTGAAGATGGATTTTGTTTGTAGTATGTTTATTAAAGCATGTGTAATATTTTATCATGGCTTTATCTGGCATTTTAATGGTTTATCAAGGTATTGAGGTATTCTGCCTTATCTCTATAGCATTCTTGGTTGACTTAAATGTAAATAATTCATTGTAAATGGCATATTTGAGCTTTTCTAGTAAATAATTAATTTTAAATTTTTAAGTTTGTTTAGATATAAATATACAGGATACATCTGTCTTATTATTCCTTCATCATTGGATTGGTAAGCTAATATTATTATTGAGTATGTTAAATATTTATAAAAGGGAAAGTACTTGTATGAAAGTTATTATCATTGTATGAATGCATTGATAAGTGAGCACTTTTTTATAATTAAACAATAGAAAGTTTATTTTAATCTGCTAGATTTTTGTTTAATCCAATTCAATTGATTTTATAAGACATTATGTAAATTTTAAAATCCTTTTGTAATAATTTTGAAGAAGTAAAGTTGTGAAAGCTTTTGGCTCTATGGACTCAAATATAGAATATTTGTAATTTTATATTTGTTGTTCTATAAAAAAAAAAATATTTGTTTTGTTATTTAAGAAATTTCTCATAATCATTTTTTTCACATCATTTCACTTCTTAACCAGAAATCATTTCACATATTAACCAAAATTTAAGTACTTATAAAATATTATAAATTATTTTAAATGTAACATTAAAGCTAAGAAGAATCACTTTATTGAATTATTTCAGCATTAGTAGAACATCTAAGAAAAATGTATTTGGCTTAATAGTTATAATTTGATCTATCACTTTGGATCACTTTAACTAATTTGATTTGCTTACTTCAAATCACTGTGCTTAATTTATTTTAAAATCATTTTCATATTTGGAGATTATATTTACTATTCTATAATAGAATGTAATTTACAAGAACTTAGTTCATATTTACAAAATGTTTGGGTAGATTTATTTTATAATATGTAAGATTTGAGTGTAATCATAGATTATTCATTATCTTATTCTAAAATTAAGAGATTATGTTTTATTTTATTTAAGTTAGTAACGGTATTGTTAGTACCATAATTATGATAAGATATTAGCTTAGGGGAAGAATATGTTTTATTTATCTTATTAACTAAGATTTCATTGAATATTGAATAAATCCAAAGAGACAAAAAGTATTTATTTCATAATTTAAATGAGATAATACTATCCTGAAATATCTTGATTTAATTTAATGAAAGATATTTAAATTTATTTTGATAATAAAGAAATTACATTCAAAAGATGGATCTTAAGTGGCATAAATTTTCAAAGAACATTTTAAATTTTATAAGATTTAAATAAAATTGTTATCTAATCAAAGCAATGAGATGATTAGATGATATTGAAGAGATGGATTAATTGGTAGTTGTAGTAGATATTTGTGGAAGAAAGAAATGTAAATGTAACCTCAATGGCATTTGCTCAGAGTATTAAATATTTTTTATAGGCACTAGAGTGAATTGAGATTTCTCATCCTCTTGATTTATTAATAATGTTGCTTCATATTTATATAATATTTTAAATTCTTCTCCTATGTATCTTCTTATTGTAGCATATAGCATTTGTTTTATAAACCCATAGATGTTAGCCATTATTTGAGAGATATTTTAGTCTTTAAATCTGCATATTTGTAAGTTATAATTTAGTTCACTCAACACTGGTATTGGTTTTCTGGAAGAACTCACTCATCATGATCTCTCTCCATCTTCATCTTTCATAGGTTACAATATATATAACTCTAAGTGTCAAATCAATTTAAAAGTTTGAGAAGTTTTATCCATTCAAAAGATTGCAAAAAGTACTTTAAATCAATTTGACGCATCTAGTTTATATATATCACTTGATATTTCTGTAATAAGTTAATAGGCATATCTTTTATGTATATATCAGATTTAGTATGTGAGCATATTAAATATGTGTCTAATACATCATTAAATCAAGCTTTCAACTGAAAACCCCCAAAATCATCCATTATTTAAAATTTATTAAGCTCAATTTTAAAAGCTATTAATTAAAACTAATATATATATATATTGTACCGGTAGTGAGAAGATATATGCTATATATATATATATATATATATATAATCTTCTCACATGTTTTACTTAAACTATATCTATAAAACAAATAAACAGAAACATACATACAGAGAATGTAAGTGGAATAAAAGTATTAAAAAACAGGGGATGCCTGAATTTATACTGTCATCTTGTGAATAGTCTTGAACTATGCCAGTGAAATGATGGTAAATAAAATTATTGCAAGAAAAAAAAAAGGAATTAAAATAATTGGCATGAAAATTCATATACAATCAACAAACAAATAAAAAGAATGGAAAACTCCCAAAAAGAGCTTTGGTGAACATCTTCACTATAATAAATAGTTAGAAGTATTTTTTGAAGTGATGTGAATAAGTTTATGGTACATACAAAATATGCATATATAGAGATAAGACTGTCGATGATATGGACGGATAATTAATTTTTTGTTTAAACTTAAGAGTAGGATCTTTAGAAACTAGATAAAAATAAGAAAATTACATGATATATGAATATGGCTATCAAATGGAGATTACAAAGATAAAGTAAAAATGTGAAATATATAATTATGAAGTGTGTGTATATATTTTTTTTAAAGAGAGATTGTTGATATTTGGTTATAGGAAGAAAGATTTTAAATAAAATATTGAAAATAAATACTAAGGTAAAAGTTTGACGTAATTAGTGACGTGTCCCATATAGTTTAAGAATGAAAAGGGAATGGAAATAATAAAGTTAATAGAAATCATAAAAAGTATGCTGAATAATAAACTAAAGCAGGGAATAAAGCAATATGATGATTAACATTTCTGATTTGATGATTTCTGGGGGAAAAGATATATTTTAAAATTCTTTGCCAAAAGCAGGTTCAAGTTACTGTAATCGATTTATCATTTGACAATGATGAATTGATAATTTGCTATCATTTATCATCTTCTTAATGGCCAGTATTATTTAGTAAGATGGTAAAGAGGTAGACTTTGGAGTTTAGGCTTCACAGATAGAGCCCAATTTTGTCACTTCTCGTGCTAAATCTCTTTTAAATTCTGGATAAATAATGCCCCTTTTTTAGCCTCCTTAATATATATTATTTAACAAATATAAATTTACAGCTATATTATAAAATAACAAAGCTTCTAACATCATTAAAATGCATTAAATTCATAAAAAAAAGTATATAAAATAATAAAGTGCAAAAAATAAAAACGAATTGAGATTTATTAATATGAGAATAGATTGATAACAGAATATACCAGTGCAGTCACAATAGAAAATGAAAATATTATTTGAAATAAAAGTGAAAGTTTATGTAGATGTATAGAAAATATAAAAATAACTGACCTGGGCCAACTAATGAGTGCTGGTTCAGCATTAAATGCATCTTGGGAATCAATTGTCTTTTGTTGTGTTTAAATTAATAAGTTTTCAAAAGAATTTGTGATAGTGCAGAGGTTAGTTAATACATTTATAAAAATAACTTTAGAGAATTAATAAAACATTAATGCAAATACTAATAAAAGATTTTAGAACATAGATAAAAATAATATTAATTAAAATAAAAAATTCTTAAAGCGTTTTTGCAGATACTCTTAATATCACTATGATAGTAAATTTAAATTATTAAAGAATGAGCAGAAATTTAGAGTAGATTGTAAATGATAAAGACAAAATAAAAATATTATGAAACAGTTAAAAAGGAAAACGAAAAATAACATAATGTATTATAATAAGTAATTATCAGGGCTTATATTAAAATGAGGCCAAATGTGAGATGTTTAACAAAAACATGGGTATATGTACTTGCTTAATAGTCTCTAGAAAATTGTCATTTCCACCCTTTTATCTGACGTCATTTTTTAGATTATTTTAAACATTATCTTCATAACATAAATGTTATAATAAGAATATTTAATATTGTGCTAACCATGTATAGAAATACATGATAGGCATTTCTATTAGAGATATTAAATATAATTGTTACATTTTCATTTACCAATGTCAAACTTCCTCCACTCACAACTTTGACACCATCCATTTCTGATAAATACACTAATGATTATTACTAATCATTTTCGAAACTAGAAATTATCTCTAGCACAGATATAAATTATTTATCAGAAATGGATGGCGTCAAAGTTGTGAGTGGAGGAAGTTTGACAATGGTAAATGAAAATGTAACAATTTACTCTAGATAAATACTCTGCATATAATAAAGATATATATGAGAGATAGTGACCTGGGCCAACTGATGAGTGCTGGTTCAGTACGAAATGCATCTTGGGGATCATTTGTCTTTTATTGTATCTTTATTTATATGAATTTAAAAAGAATGGGGAAGTATGGAGGTGTTTATTATTTCTATAAAATTATATTAAATATAACTATATAGAATAAAGGGTCCTTACGTATTCGGCGGTGAAATTTTAGTCGTCATTACTTATGATTACTAAATATTTGATAATACTTTGTATTTAATTAAGTAAATTTAACTTTCAAAGATTTATTGAAGAATAATTTTTAACAAAGTTGTAAATAGCTCCACTTTCGGTATTAATGTCAATTTATTTACGTGGCAAAAAATGGCTATCTTTACAGTATAAGTAGGTCAGTGGTAGCTAGAAGTTAATTTAAAATGTATACTACATATAAAAATACTCTAGAGATCTTCAACAACTTATTTTTGAAAGAAAAATTTAGTTAATTAATTAAATATTATCAAATATTTAGCAATTATAGAAAATCATCATGATTTTTATAAAGACTAAAATATCACCGCTAGACTAATACGTATGTACAAAGTAACGACAGACTTTTGCTATTTCATTGTCTTGCTTATAATGAACTATGATATATTTTATTTTGATTAATTTAGCGTGAGAGGAAGTGAAAGTCATTATTTCTTATACTGATGGATCAGTCGTCAAGATCACCTATTAAGCAGTAAAGACACATTCCAATTACATTATAAACGTAAAGAAATGTCTATGTATTTTGGAGGGATATCTATGTAGTTTGGAGGGACATAACTTATTCCACATATATGAAATTAAAAGATCTAAC
Source organism: Epiperipatus broadwayi (assembly GCA_028023455.1). Taxonomy (NCBI): domain Eukaryota; kingdom Metazoa; phylum Onychophora; class Udeonychophora; order Euonychophora; family Peripatidae; genus Epiperipatus; species Epiperipatus broadwayi. The sequence goes on along the minus strand of JAQFVV010000479.1, from coordinate 104,679 downwards.
ACGTGTGTGTGAAATTATTATTAAATGAAGTTATTGTGTTTCTGTATTTATATTAATTCTTTAACTTAAGTTAAAGGAATTTAATTTCTGTTCTAAATTTAACAGGATTTATCATCATATATATGTAAACATAATTAATTACTGTCCCAATTCTAAGAAATGTTTTTAAAACTTTTTTTTTTTAAAAATATTTCTTAAAAGATGTTTTGAAAAACATATAGTAGTAGTAAACAAGTTATTTCTAGAGTTTATAGATATTATGATTTCATTTATTTCATTTATCTCGGTTAAATCTCCAAGATATTTACATATTTGTTAGAAAATCTTTGATTAAAAGTATATAATTTATTTGTACCAATAATCCATAATTGTCTCATTGATTATCATGAGCAATAGTGACAGTATTAAACTGGATTGATTTCTGGGTTTTAGGAAATCTCAATTTGATTTGATCAATCAAATAAAACTATAATACTTCGTTTGAGACTTTGGTATTTAATTGTCATATGATCTTTCAAACAACGAATCGAGAATGTGACATGATATTCAAATATTTAAGAGCACATTTGGAAAAGACTTGTGATTTCAATTTTTTTTACTTCACACTTTTAATATCAAGTCTTGGGATCCCGAGTTTAAAATCATTTTATTTAAAGTATCACTCATAATTTATTTGAGTCAGTAGCATATGAAAACCCCAATGAATAAGATTCCTAAAGTAATAGATTTTAACTGTTGCTGATAGTAGTTTTTTTTATCACTTACCATTCTTTACAGCAATTTATACTAGGATATTTAGAGTTATGTCTTAAAATAATGAAGTTCTCTACATTAATAAAATATAATCTACAGTAGATAGAGATTATCATTATCTGCAGTAGATAGAAGTGGTTTCTATTTTCATGTTTTAAACAATTTATGCAAGCATTGAATAATTACTGAAAGCTAGGCAAAAAAGACTATTATTATTGTTTTTTTGACTAACCATGATTATTTGGCCCTTATTCAAAAAGGAAACAGTACTGGAATAAAAAAACATACACATGCTATTGCAATTTTATAATAGTTATGCTTATATTTTAGATTCAGATTTATTTAATTATTGTATAACAATGAAGTAATATAACTGATATGGAAAATCAAAATAATTTGAAGATATATGAAAGAATTTAGAAAGGCAAATTGATTTCATATAACATGAGACAAAAAAAAAACATATTATCTATGTGCATAACACATAGTAAAAGTTTTTTAAAATCTTTTTTCATAAAAATGAACAAACTAGAGTATTTAAGATATAATGCTTAAGAAAAATAAAAAAGATAGACTGGATTAATAGATTAAACAATTGAATTCCTAAGGCCTTTTTATGAAGAAGAAAGATGGACTAGCAAGATACCATTATATGTTGTCAAAAGGACAACTAACTAAAACAATGATCCATTCTTTTTTGTATCAATAACAGAAGATATTGTTTTTACAAGACAAAATCAAGATAGAAATTGAAAGAAAATTGAGAAAGGATAAAAATAAAGAAACTTGGTGCTCAACTCTAATAAAAAAATGCTAGTTTAAAAAAATTTAATAAAAAATAATAATTAATATTTAAATACAAATATATTATTTGAACCCAGACTTTCAAGCTTTCTTTAGTCATCCATTCCATCTTATACAACCAATATACATGACCACATACATGCGAAAAAAGATAAATGATATCCAATATACATATTTCATGCAGAACCAGCACTCATCAGTTGATTCAGATCACCATCTCCCAGATATACATATAATCAGTGCTCAATTTATATTAAGCTAGCAAATCTTCAAACATTAATGGACAGACTTCAATGTTCTCCACTGTCCAACTCTTCAGCCATCCATATCATTGAAAATCTGATGATGGCATGTTCAAAGCCCCTAAAATATTCGTTAGAAGGTAAATACTATTTTATTAATGCAACATGTGGTTGTAAATAACTATGCTTTTGAAGATTTTTTTTTTTTCAAACAGAAACTACTTTCTGCAATAATAGGAAGTAAAATAAAAAAATTCATAGAAGTTTAAAATAAAACACAGTACATTAAATTTAATGAAATCATATTCTATTAGAAGATTTAAAATTAAACATATCTAGCAGAAACAAAAGTATAATTATATATGTAAAATATCTTCAATAGTACAGTTTTAAACATCAATTTTCACTGACACTACTTTATAAACATTCTAAAACAATCACATCAAAAATGGATTTGGTGATAAACATTTTATTATGATTCTCATTCAAGTTACCATAAAATCTTTAGAATATTTTAACTCATGATATTTGGAGCTTTTTCATATTTCAGAATAAGTATGCTTTTATGGGAAAACTTGTTATAAATTGTTATATAACATATAATCTAATTTTAAAAAAACATTTTATTTTTTTTTGTTTATTCTTTATTATAGAGTAACAATTTATATGTTTGGATCTAAAAATATTTAAAAAAAATAATAGTGTGAAAATTAGAAAATATCTACAAATCAATTTTTAATAGATGAATTAGAAAAGGTTTATTGAACAGCAAACTATACTTTTAATGTAAATTATGGTAAGTTTTAAAAAATTTAATATGGTATTAAAGGAAACTACATTATAAAATATTTTTCTCAAAAATAACTCTTCAAAGTATAACTAAATAATAATAATGATGCTGATGCTGAATTAGTCTTTTTTCATTTTCCCAAGATGCAATTCATTCTGAACTAGTAGTTTTTCATTTTCACAAGATGCAATTCATGCTGAACTAGTATTTTTCTATTTTCCCAAAATGTAATTCATGATAGCTAGTAATTTTCACTAAGATATAATTCAAGCTGACTAGTATTTTTCCATTTTTCTAAAATGCATTACATGCTGAACTAGTGTTTTTCCATTTTCTCAAGATGCAATTCATGCAGACTAGTACTTTAACATTTTCTTAAGATACAGTCTATAATGAACTAGCATTTTTTTTTTATTTTTCCAAGATTCAATTCATGAATAATTAATTAGTATTTTTCATATTTTCCCAAAATGCAATTTATGCTCAATTAGTATTTTTCCATTCTCACAAAGCAATTCATACTTACTAGTATTTTTCCAAGAATTAATTCTGGATGACTACCATTTTTCCATTTTCCCAAGATGCAATTCATGCTTAACTAATATTTCTTTATTTTCCCAAGATGCAATTCATACTGACTAGTATTTCCATTTTCCCAAGAGCCAATTCATGTTGACAAGTATTTTCCATTCTCCGAAGATGCAATTCAAGCTGATTTAGTATTTTTCCAAGATGCATTTTATGCTAGCTCGTATTTTTTCAATCTTTTTTATATGGAACTTATGTAACAAATGAACAATAAGACTTAGCTATGAAAACTATAGTACTCTCACCAAATGAACCCATTTTGTCAATCTAACACCAACTTCAACCTCTCCTCCATATGTTTTCATTCATACTATCATGTGTTTCCACATATTTTGCTTAGAAATGATTATATACAGATTTGTAGAGTTCACAGAAAATACAAACTATGCTAAACAGCATCCCAACAAAAATATTTTGATTAACTAAAAATATATATTTCAAGATTTGTAATGTGTCTTAATAAATTTAATACAAGAAATAATTATCGATCACAAAAATAATTAAGAAAAACAGTATTCACAATTGTTATTTTTAACCTTCAGAAACATTCCAATGAATTTAAATTAGAACTTGCAAGTTGTTTTCAAATATTAATGGATTTTGAAAATGGCTCAGAGTTGAACAAAATTTATAGGAAGATAACTGACAGACTATTAATAACTGCAACAAAGCTAGGGAGTACAAAAAATCAGCAATTGACCTGTTAAATTTTTATTAAGACAAGACTATTTATGAAAAAAAGAAGAAATATAAAAATAAATAAAAATGATCCATCAAGAAATGATATGAAAAAAAGTTATTAATGATATAAAAAATATAATTGTGAATTAGCAATGAAAGTTATAGAAGATAATAAAAGCCTCAAGAATGTTAAAAAATGATGTAATATTGGTAGGAAACTTGTTTTTGCAGCAGATGAAAAAATAGAACTATTACTAAAACAAGACATCACATCATAAAATATATGGAAGAGTTCTATAAATTTATATATAACAATAAAGAACAAAAAAATATTACCTACATTTTTTTTATCTTCTAAATTAACCAGAATTTTAAATGAAAAAGTGAGACATGCAATTAAATTTATAAAGAAAGTAAAAGTTCTAATGGAATAATGATTGATATCTTAAAAGAAGCAAATGAAAAAAAAACTTTAAATGTTGACAAAGTTATATATCAAATATTTAAATGATAAAAATTCATCCAATGTTTGAAAGAATGAGCTATTAATATTTAAAAAAGGTAATAAGATAATAGAAATTACATATATCAGTTTTTGTCAGTTCTAGGTCATTGCATCCACCTTGCAAAGCAAGTAATTGGTTGCAGACGGTTGTGGGTTCGCCTTCCGACCGATGCTATGACATATGGGGAAAAAATAATAATTACTACATCTTCCGCAAATTTTGGAATTTTAATCAACCAAAAAATAAACTGGATTTAAAAGTGGTTTTAACACATTTACATTTAAGTAGTAAGAGAAATTATACAAAGGACCAATGAATAAAAGTTGTCATTATACTTTGAATTTGTAATTATGAAAAGGCATTTAATTCTTTAGGCATTTTTCTTGTGATTAAAGAATTGGATCATTAAGATGTAGACTCAAGATATTGTCATATTATGAAGAATATTTATCAAAATGCAACATCAATAATTAGATTACATGGTAATAGTAGGAAGATTAACATTGAGAAGAGTGTATGATAAAGTAACTCCATATCTTCAAACCTTTTTTCAGCAGTTTTACAAAAAGTATTTTGTGGATTTAAATGAAAAACTAATAGAATAAAAATAAATGGAGATTATTTAAGTCTGCTAGATTTTGTAGATGATATAATTGTTTTTTTTTTTTTTAAAAAAAAATAATGTTTATAGTTTAGCAAACTGAAACTTCAGATCACTCAATAAAGTACAGAGAGATCTATGTTACAAGTAACAAAAAGAGATTGAAAATAAAATACATGGGTGAGAGAACAAAAAGATGTTACAGCATCATTGAAAGAATTAAATGATTGAATTGATCTATATTGGGCATATTTGTAAAAAAGATGATAGTAGATGAACAGTTGAAATCTTAAACTATATTCCACAATATTGTAAAAGACTGAGAAAGAGACCATATGTAAAATGAATGGAAGAAATAAATGTGTTGGAGTGTTGTGGAGGAAAGAGGTTAATGATCAAAAAACTGGATTAAATTTGGAGAAATCTTCCTGTAGTAGATCAATAATGGTTGAAAATGATTATAACTAAGCATTCAGAATACTTAAAGAGCATGATCTCACCCAATCAATGCTGAAAGATAGATTGAATTACAATACATGTATTCATTTACTGTCTAGTTAATTTGTTTATCTGTAAAAAAAAAAAAATCCTAAACCTGTTTATGTCTTGAACTTCATTCAGTTCATGGGATGTGTTAAGAATTATGTCACAGTCTGACGTCACAGTCTGACGTTAACTTCACTAATTCAAAGTACATACATATATCATGTGTTTAATATAATGTATAGAAACTTAAAATATCTACCAAATATATATATAATGTGGCCATAATAATTATTTAATTGCTGGAATTTTAAATAAAATGTGGATTCAAAATCACACAATCATCAATGAAACCATGTTTTCTACGTAGTGATATATTCAAATACTTTTTTTTTCATATGTCAAAGCGTTATCCGGGAAGCGAACCTGGGACAACTGCTTGTAAAGCAGCTGTGCTAACCACTCGGACACCAACACTTGACTACACTCAAATACTTACATGGAGAGAAATGCAAAAAAAAAAGTTTAATTAACAAAATGTATCAATGCCACTACTAAATGTAACATGTTCTGATTTTAAATTTGAAGCATATTACTTTTAACAGTTTCATGTAAATTCATTGTATATAACCAAATAAACTCACTGATGTATAACAACACTATAATGCATACCAAATAATAATGGTAATAATAAACCATGCTTAAAATGTAATATTGCAGTTGTTATTCATAGTGTTTGATTATATATATACTTTTTGACAGTTTAAATGTTTCATTTCTATTATCCTTAGATAAATTGTTATATTATAATTATTTATCAGATTTAATTTCACATATACCTTCTTATATTATTATTATTATTATTATCATCGTTATCATCATCATCATCATCATTGTTATCATCATCATCATCATTTTTATCATCATCATCATTATTGTCATCATCATCATTATTATTATTATTATTGATTAGATTTAATGCCACTTGCCTTTATTTTATAATAATAAAAAAAACTTTTTAAAATTAAATAATTGAATCTTGTCAACTTTTATCTATGATATTGAAAATGAATCAAATCTACCATAAAATGCACAAATTGACTTTAATAAAAGCTGATAGATCTGAATGAGATAATTATTTTAAATATTAAACATGCACACAAATATATAAATTGAAAATGGGAACTTAAAAAAATTATCATTAAAATATAAATATATTCATATTCATTTATTTAAAGCATCAGCCATTTTATATAAAATTGTAGAACAAAATTTGGTGCTGAAATTGAATAATGAATATATATATAACAATTTTTTTTAATAATTATTTGATATATATTATGTATTAATTCATTTTGTGATTATTAATATTTAAAATAATCATCTAATGAGGAAATATTTCAGTTAATAATTTAATTAGCAAAATCAATTACAGTCCACTTAATACAGCTCACTATGCTAAAATGAAAAATCTTACAATGAATAAGTTCTGCAATATACATTTTTTATAAATTAAATTAAAATCTTACACTAAATAAAGATGCAGTGATTCTGTGATAAGTATTCATTCACTTCCAAAAAAAAAGATTAATTTATTTAAACACTAAATAATAAATAGCAATGATTTCAAACATAAAAAATCATATAATAGTGTCAGCCACTGAGTTTGAGCATTATGAATATGACCTTCTAAGTTGAAAGCATTGTTCAGCTATTTATTATTTAAAGTTTAAATAAATTAATCTTTTATTTTGAAGTGAATAAATGTGTATCATAGAATTACATAATAATGAAAAGAATTAAAAATTAATATAGAATTAAAGAAGCTGTGATCATTTTGTGGAGGAATACTATTGGTTAAAGTAGTATGCATATGCTATCTTATCAAGTTTAAGTTAATATTATGCATAATTGTATCTTCATTGGATAATTTTAACTATATGTTGGTTAAATAGACATTCTGCTGTCCATCTATCTGTAGAAGATTTTATATTGTGGAAAGTTTAATGATGGTTCTCACTGGAGAAATATTGCTTATGTTTTTCAAATTTACATGGACAGTGTATAAAGTAAATTAATTATACATTTTTACATATATTTTTGATTTTATATTTTTTCTAATTAAATGTTTATGTTGAATGGTAATTTGTTTTCGGCTGTAGCCTTGTAATAGGTTGTCCCTATAAACATGGAATAAAATAGATTCTGACAATAAAAAAATTGTAGAATCAATTAAATTTTCATATTGTTTTTCTACTAAAAATTTAAAAAGGAGTGTATCATTTTAATTTACATATTAAGGGCTTACTAGATTGAATCATAAATTTGAACATAAAAGATGTTTTTTAAGGTATATAATACCAATAAAATACAATAGTTTAAATTCATTCTTAAAAACCTTTTTTTTTCAAGGATTGCAGGGGGTGAACATGATAGCAACTAATAATAATTTATAATTTGGGTAATATAGTACAGCTACATTTAAGTATTATGTCTCAAGTTTTTTTTTAGGTTCATATTTTACATTGAAAAAGTTTATTTAGGTTATTAAAATGAATTCTTATGAAAAACTATGGGCTTGCTTTAAATTTGCTATAATAAATTTATAGCTTTAAAAATGTTTCACCTATTTTTCTCAGTTTACCAAAAAATAAAGTGGAACAATCATATATATATATTATTAAAATCAATCAACACTTAGACAATCCCAATATTAATAATAATCAACAATCTCAACCTGTTGTCAAGGTAACCTCCTTTTAACAATAAAGATAGAATCCCACCATTATTTATGATTCAACATATCTATGTAGATACTAAAGAATGCAACTTGACTATTGAAATGGAAATTGTTGATACAAAGAAGTTTAAACAAATATCCTGTATTCAAACTTCTTTGTATCAATAATTTCAATTTCTGGGGTCAAGTTGCAATCTTTAGTGCCTATATAAATCTATTGAACCATAAATAAAGATGGGACTTCGTTTTTATTGTTAAAATGAGGTTGCCTTGACAACATGTTAAGATTGCTGATTGTTATTGATATTGGGATTGTCTTAAGGGCTGATTAATTTTAATGATTACTTATAAATCCACTTAGCTTTGAGTATTATTACATTTAATATATATATATATATGCGTACATTTCATGAAAGATAGCCCACTTTCTTCTCATTGTCATTCAATAATTAATGATCATGATCTACTAGCTTTCTATTTATATAAATAAACAAAATGTATATTCTTACATCCCACACACATTTTCAATGGCAAGAATAACAATCATTTGAAAATGTCTGTCTTAATCCCACTAATGTTTACATATTTAATTAGAAGTATTCTTTGCATAGAGAGATATGTGTACCAAGTTTTTGTATGAAGACGATTTGGATAAGTAAACAACGGCATACTATAATTAAACGATAATGCTTCATCATTATTAATGACAATTATTTTGCTGACCATCCATTTAATATAATTTATACTAGAAGCATTGTTTCATAAAATATTGAAGATCTGCATTATAAAGATGCATAAAAATATATTACGAATATATACGTGAATTGCAAACAGTGAATTACATAAAAAAAACACACACACATATATAATAATAAGAAGAAAAAATACCATATTAACACAGACAACGAACGCTATTTATTTTAATATCTATAAATGATGAATAATAACTAAATTTTGTTAGAGGCAAAATTAGAATTTATATATAAGCATATTTCTTATTAAATCATTTATATAATTGATTTTAATATTTTTTATATTATTTTGGAAAACAAACTTTAAAGTAAATTACAAAAATAGATGATTTTTAAAAAAAACAAACAAACTAGATTTCATTGTTTAAGGACAATCTGCAATTTTTTTTATGTTTCTGTAAATCTACTCTTGATGTCTGCAGTTTCATAAAGAAGGTAATTTTGAAAAATAAACAAACGTAAAAAGTAATAAATAGATAAACTCACCTTGAAAACATATAAAAAATTTAGAGAAATGCTAGCTCAATTTATGTGTATCACATATTCATTGTTCAGTAGCCACATATAGAAAAAATTGACAAATTACTTTGCAGTTTGTATATACTAAAAGTAGCAAGTCATCATCAGCCACCTTGATGTGAAGCTAATCATCATTCATGCAAGTATAACAATTTATCTGTTCATTTTGGAATTGACCAATTTATAGAAAATGATTACAATACCTGCATCAACTTGCCCAATTTGCAATATAATTATTATATTTACACAGATGATTGTCTTTGCCTTAAAATAGCTCATAATAGTTTATTACTTGAAGTATATATATACTGCAAAATTAATTTTTTCAACTGTATGGCAACCATACAATGTATGAACCAATACCATTTTTTTCTGGTTAAAGTATAACTAAAATGTGAAATAACATATTTTGGATAAAAAATAAAGAGCATGCAATAGCTCTAACAAGCTTTATTAATAAATGCCATAAGAGAAAACATTAGAGCTATAGCATGCTTTTTATTTTTTATAATTACAAGCTTATTAAATTAAGTCACATGACGTATGACTTATTTTTAGCATATTTGGCATATTTCTTCACTTTAGGAAAAAATTATTTCAAACTCAAAACATACCCTATTGATCATTGAAATTTTGAGTTTGAAATCTTGTTATTAGACTTAAAACAATCTAATTAGAGTACTGTATATATATATAATCAATTTCTACTGTTTATCAAATTAAAAATCCATGAAAAAATATAATTCAACATAAACCACACCCTGGAGAAGATTAATTGTTATTGCAGAATGTCAAAGAAGATGTTATTCGTCTACATTCTTACACCTATAAAAATAGCTTTCTGGATTAAATCCTTATAACAACTTGGTTTGGAAGTAAAAGATTTCCTTTTATTTCAATAACGCCTCCCTCCTCAAAAAAGCTATTATAAGTTAATTGAGAAATGTTGTCAAAGCTCAGGGGGCCGGTCATTTATTAATAATTGGTAGTTTCCTGACAACATCAAAAGCTAAAGTTATCTCTATTTACATAGATATAATCTCTTAATTTCCATTCTTTATCAAACTAAAAATCCTTAAAAATATAATTATATATATATTTAAATTAATTAGTCAATGGATCACCATTATATGTCTATATACAAGGTTAAATCCACAGTCAAGGTATATTAATGCGCAGCAACAATCTGTCTGATTGGTTGCTGCATATCAATATTTGGCTGTAAATTTAAATTCAAATATGTAGTGGTAATCCCATTTACTAATTAGGTTATATCTATATTAACTGTTAAAAATATTAAATTTAAATATATATATATGAATGTATGCATATTTTAGATATAAAATGAAAAATAACTTAAATTATTACTTAGCAATATATCCAAAATCATGACATAAATTGTAAGAAAAGTGTTAATTCTCCTGAAAAGTGAACTAAGATTTTTATATTTGAAAGATGTATCCATGAATTATCTTGAGACTCATATAAACCATAATGAAACTAATATTGTATTTCTAATCTGTCTGGGAGCAAGAGAATTTGTTGCATTGCTGTCAATAACATATAAATTGAACAAATTTATAAAACAGAAAAAGAGGTTGATTCTAAAATATTTATATAATTTGTGTAATTAATATGCATAATCATTTCAAATCATTTACTGCATTTATAACATATTCCATTTGGAAACCCTAAAAAGTATGTAATATTTTGAAATCTAATTATTGGAGTTGGTGATAAATCATGTCTTTTTTATTTTTCACTTGCAGTCACATGAAATCATGTTCGCTTTTCATTTCATGATTCAGAAATCTTGTGTTTATATTAACATCACATTTAACACATTTATATAATTGTAGTCAGTAATTCATTTTTAAAATCAAATGAATAAACTATATTAGAGCAATTTAGACACTTATGCTTTAGTGCTAATAAGAAATAGTTTTATAGATATAGACATTTTATTGTTTATGTAATTTTTTTTATTTTTTTATAACTCTTTTTTGTCCTTCTGATTTATGTTGAGACATTTTTAATTCCTCTAATATAAGTATGATGTGCTTCTAAATTGCTTAACTGTTATGTCAATTGATTTGCAGATATTTATATGTTGTTCTATACTATTTGTCTTTTTGTGTTAATATTTATATAATATATCAGCACAAATTTATGTTGGCTTGACACACTTGATCTTTTATCAATATTACCTTGGATGATAAAAGGCTTGATCAACATTTTCTAATTAAACTAATTATTATTTAAAGATAGCTCAAAGTCACGAAATTTTGTTTTCTGTTCATTATCTCTCCCATAGACCACTTAATTTCTTATTTAACTCATTTAAAATCCATTCTTATTATGCCCATCAGTATGCAGATGAAAATATTATTGACATAACTTTTATAAATCATTTTATTTTTACTTCAATTAATTTCTGCTTAGTTTATGTAATGAGAATGTTGTTGATAATTTAGCTGTTAGGAAACCCCATTGTTTAACCATTTTTTATGCTGTATGAATGACCTCTTTTCATGGATGGGAAATTTTTATCAAACCATTCCAGAAACATTCATAAATTATGTTTAACTCCTCTTTTTTTTTAGATGTGAGTAAATCTATCACAATCTTCATGGATTCTTTACAAATTAATTATTGATTTACACAATTGTTTATATTCAGAGACATCATCAGTATTTTAATAGTTTTAATATATTTCTTGGACTTGAATGATGAACTAACTGTTGAGCTCAATATATCTGGATCCTAAATTGGAAATTGGTCATGTCTTCATTTCACATAATACACAGACTGATTGTGAAGAATATTATAACTCCACATAAATGTTAAGTTTATCATTGACTCCAATAATTCCTCTAACCAAAGAACAGCAGCATTGATGTGCACAAAACATGAAAATTGAATATCATCACATTATAAAACAAATGCACAACAATCAGATAAGTAAGCATGACTATGAGGTACATATCTTGAAAGTGCTTGACAATAGTTTATCAGTTAAGCAAGGAGTTGATTTCTTTATATCTTACTCTATAAAGATATCAAATAATAATTGTATATATATATACACACACAAGTAAAAAATTCAGTAGTCGCTCTTCAAATTTTATGACAATCAGATTTATTTTAATATGAAATAGTATTTTTAAAAAATATCTATGACTACATATTAAAGGTGTAACAAGAAAAGGTACTTTATTTTCAATCAAACATTATACTCTAAGCATGGTTTTGACTTTATCTGATGGATTCATAGCACTCATATTTTTTTAAAATTAATTCTAAGTTCATGCACTTTAAAATAATTATGCTTGCATATTTTAAAAATTTAAATGGTCGAGAAGTCAGCACAGCAGCCTTACAAGCAGTTTTTCTGGATTAGCGGGTTCACTTCCCGGATGATGTTATGACATATGAAAAAAAATTAATAGAAAACATAGTTTAGTGAATACAATATCTGTAAATTAATATATTTGACTTGTTTTTTTTTAATTTATGCATCTGTTTTATTTTATTCTTATTTAATCATTTAAAATCATTAATCTATGAAAATCAAGAACCAAAGAATGTTGGATTAAAAGCATGGCATATATATAATAAAAATTACCCCGTATTCACAACTCAACCAGACTAGCCAAAAAGTAAACTTTAAAACACAACCAATGATTTCACTGCTACAAGCAGACTTCCCAAGTGCAAAGAACTACAAATAACAATATATTTAAATTAACCATCAATCACAATTCCATGTCCCTCTCATACACCCTTAATATTAAAAGAACTTTTAAATAAATTAATTGCTTCAGAATCATAAATTTTTTACTAATAAAATTCTTTAATTCTCTTTATTTCATTTCTCTCAAAGAAGACAATCGTAGCTTCATCAAAATTAATAATGTGGCCTTTATCTTTTTCATGGATTTTGATGAAGCTAAGGTTGTCTTCTTTGAGAGAAATGAAATAAAAAGAAGAAATAAAGAATCTTTATTATTTAAAAAATTATGATTCTGAAGCTAATTTATTTAAAAGTTCTTTTAATATTAAGGATATATGAGAGGTAAGTGGAATTATGAGTGGGTTTAGTGTAAATATGTTATTTTGTAGTTCTTCACACTTCAGAAGTCTGCTTATATCAGTGAAATCATTGGTTAGTAAAACTATTAGTTGTGTTTTAGAGTTTATTTTTGCTAGTCTGGTTGAATTGTGAATTTGAGTAATTTTGATATATATATATATATGCATATAAATTCCAATATAAACTTTAATCTATAATAGTATTTTCAATTATATTCATAATCATTTTCAACTAAACTGACTTAATTTCAAAATGGAGTAAAACAGCATCAAACGGAACCATGTGTTGATGTTCATATTGAGGACATTTATAGTATTATTGTGTTACACACACACACACATGCCTATATATATATATATATATATAGTACTGGAATAGTTTGAAGACAACAAAGTTTTATTCTTTTAAATATAGAAGTCCTTAGAATCTACACACAAATCCTTGATTCGGTACTGTGTAAATATAATTAACTGTTTGCGTTTTATTATTTAGGATGGGATGATTATTTTCCATCCCTTGAGACATCATCCTGTGCCCCACCTTTATAAGATCAGCTTACAGGTCTTAGAGTCACTTGACTTATTGATGGGAAGTCAACCACTAAGCTAGCTCAGAGATAAAAAACAAATTATTTGCACCATTATTCTGTGCATATTTATTCTTCTATATAAATAATTTCTGGTGATAATATTACTCCCATCCTCCTTCATAGGCATGAAAAAGAACTAGACCCTAAATACATATTCAGCCACTAGGATTGTTGTATATACCAAAATATATCTCTATGACCAATATTTTACATATCGTGACTAAAATTAATCTTTTTTACCTTTTTACTCGGGTTCATAATGTATCTTTACCTGCTGATGACTTATGAACAACATTTAAAAGGAGTTTTATGATTTGTAAATAAACATATAAGTGGTTTATTTTCAACATCTGATTCAGTTACTACGTAACAGTTACATCACAAAGTAATAAAGATAGAAAGAACCATTCATAGAATTTAATGAACATTTATTAATTAATAATAAGAGAAAAAATGGAAAGCATCACACATAATTTAATTATGATATTAAAATGTCTTTTCACCTAGTGTAAATAATTTGATTCCTTTGTGACATTCATATAATTAATAAACAAAATGAAAATGCATATACACACTCCGTCTTGTCAACAATATTATAATGTACATATACCATAATTAATTTGTATCCATTCATAGCTCAGTCTAATTTCTGCAGTGACTAAATCGATACTAAAAAAAAAAAAATCTATCACCTGGTTATTATTATCATTTCATACACCCTCTTATCATTTCATTTTAGGCCTGTCCATAACTGATGTACATTTATTTCATGCACACATTATCTAGAGTTTAAACCTTCCCCATCAAAAAATGTTTACATAAATATTTCAATCAAAAAATGAACATCTAATTTAAAACGAACTATATTAAAATACACCAACATATATGTGTGTAAATCAAATATATATATTGTGCCCTTTTGTATGGGTCTCCATAAATTGTTGTATCAATCTGTTAAAAAAAATTTTAAATTTAAGATATATTTAGCTATATGATGTTAATTTTATTTATAACAATCTTTTAAAAAGTGTAATTAAAGTAATCTATGAATATTTGATATGTGAAAATTGTGCTGATGTTTGAGAGAGACGTTTCAATAGGGATGATAATAGTATATGGTTGGGAAAACTGGCCATGATCAATACTGCATTAATAAATTTAATAAATAAATGTTTAAAGTTAAAGTTTTAAAAAGACAAGTTAAAATTAAATGCATATATTTATTGTTGATAAAGATTAATATTTAATAAGTGAATATAAATATTTTAATTATTAGTAGTACATAATAGAAGATTAATATTTGATTTTAATAATATCGAATTATTATTTTAAAAATTGTTATAATATATTGTTTATTTTAAAAATATTTATTTTTAAAAATGAAATTGTTAGTTTATTTTTAGATTATTACAAGCGTTTGTAGCTGTGTTGTAAAACAGATGTTAGTTAGACACATACACACATGCTTGTGAGTTTTTTTTAGTAAAGTTGCAAAACTATTTTAAAATTCTGTTATAAAAATTTATAAATATTATATTGGCTATCACGAAATAAAAATAAAGATAATTAATGTGAAATATTAAATCTGATTTTTAAAATACTGCTTAAAAATATAACGAATAAAAATAGACTTAATTTGTTTATAAAAATAATCTTATAAAAGTTAAAAATGAAATTAAGTAAGAAAGAATATTTTTAAAAAAATGTTTAATGGATTTAAATAAACGATAAAGATTAATTTAAGAATTTAATAATGTGATAAAAAATAAATATTAAATAAGTCATTATTTATTTTTAATTCTGTCTTGTTGGTAAAATATGTAAATAAGCTAGCAAGTTGATTGTTTAATTTACCAATCAAGTGGGGAGTTTCTTCTGGTATAAAACCAAGGTTCAATTGTTCGGAGGGGGATTATGATTGTAATTTTTAAAGTAAAGTGTGCTATTAGAGATAGCTAAGTAAAATTATAGATGCTCTCGTAGTTGTTTTAAAATTATAAGAGAGTAGTTTTTAAAATAATTTATAAAAGTTTACCGACAAATATGCAGTGCTAATTTTAATTATAATTTCCTATTGATCGTCTCGATCGAAGCTCAATTTACTATCAAATAGTCATGAAAACATCGTATAAGGATAAAATGTATTGGAGACTTTATACTAAAAATTTAACAAACGCTGGATTAACTAGGAGGATTACTAGATGCATAAAAGTAATATGTTGGACCTTATATAAATTTAAAAGCTGATTGTAATTAATTTTTATAAAACAGATATTTGAAAGAATGAGAAATACTTCTTTATGAAGAAAGTATTTGTAAATTATAAATTTAAGTATATATCTTGGTAAAGATATGATAATTAACAGTAATTGTATAAATACTTGCCTTGTTAAGTCTTTATGGTTTAAAAGACTAAATTTTGACAGTTTTTTAAAAGGCAAATAAATTGGAAATTTAATGGGTAAAGAAATACCTATAAATAAAATTATTATATTAGTAAAGTCTGAATGCTGGTCGTACAGAAGAACCTAAAATTAATCTTACCTAAATTATTTTGTTAAGGAATGCGCAAATCAAATATACGTGGATATCCAAATCAATTTAAAATAATTAAATAAGAACTTTATAAACTATTGACTAATACTAAAAATAATAACTTTAAAATAATTTTCCTTTAAAGAAATGAATCCGGATCATATAAACTATTTTAATTTTATTTTGTTTTATGGTGGAACTGACTTTTATTTTATTTTTTTTTAAAAAAAGAACGTTTTCATTTTTTTTTCATAAAAACTTTTAAAAACACGTGATGTACCGGAAAAGGAAGTAATGTTTGGTGAAAATTTGTGCCTAGGAAAAAGAACAATTATGGGTGAAAGAAGACACCGTTGGATTTTATGTAATATGTTTTTTTATTTATTAACTAACATAAATATTTAATTAATTATTGATTTATTAAAGATAGGAAAGGTACATTTACATTTTTTAAAAAAAAGCTAAATATTAATATAACATTTCATTGCATAAAGTTTATTTTTATAATTATACAACACGTAATATTTTAAAGAATAATTGTTGAGTGTAAATGTGAAATTATTTTGTAAAACTGTAATCCTGGAGGACATCGTGTGACGGACTGTACATTAAAGTATCATTTATGGTAAAAAATTATGTAATAATAATAATTTGATGTATTTGCTATGTTTTCTTTAGATCAACCAAATGTTATTTGATTGTTGAATGGATGGATAAATATTTAAAGAATATACACGCATAATATTAGTAATAACAGTTTTATTTTAATATGCATACTTTAAATTGATGATGTAAATTTAGTACAACGTAATATGAGAACCTAGAAATAATTATATGATTCTTTCGTGAATAAATTTTAATGTTTCTGTTACAATATTAGGAATTAGATTTATTATATTAGTGTAAGTTATTTATTTTTCTTTTCAAGTTAGTAAGAGGTATAAAAATCTATATTTTATTTTTATTTTATTAGATAAGTTAAGTTAATTTTACATAGAAATTTATATTTTGATTGAAGGTTTATCGTATATAGATGATGAGGTATAAGAGAGTTTGGATAATTATTATTTTTTTTTAAAAATTGGTCATCTGTTTTTTTCTGAAGTTAAATAAGGTTAAAATGACATTTGTAGATAGAAGTTTTTAGGAAGGAATAAGAATAACAAGTAAAAAAGAGTAATAGTTTAAATAGAAAAGAATCATAGAATTTTATTTAATATAATACTTTATAAAATTTGAAATTGTTGAATAATTTTAAATATTATTTTAAAAGAACATATACGTATTGCATATTTTGGTAAGACATGTAATATGAAATCACATCGGAATGACATAAATAATTATAATCAATAATTGTTATTATATTACAAAGTTATATCAGTTTATACATTAATTGATCTTTGAGTAATATTAATAGTAAATGTAATACATACTAGTACATTATAATATAAATAGCAGTAAGACTTAAGTGAAATAGCATTTTAATTATTAAAGTTTGTTTATTTACATATATGCTACATGAATGATATTTCACATAAAACCTTTTCTTGTATTAATTGATGACAAATGATGTTTTATTAAAATTTAAAGTCATAAACTTAATTAAATGTTATTGATAGAACATTTAAGAAATGTATAAATTATCTATTTATGATTATGGAAATAGTAACAGTGTAAAAAAATCTTGTATTATTATTTTTTATTTTTATTTTTCTTTGGTTTCCACTTTAAATGTAAATAGTGTAAATAAGTTATTTGTTAAAGTTGATGTAAATAAATTTGTTAAGTTGTTTTAAAAATGTGTCGAATTCATTATTTTACACCACAGCATTTGACAACAGATAATTTGAATAAACATAATATTTGCACAATATGAATTTATTATTATTATTATTTTTTAGAAAGAAACACAATATTTTCTTAATATAATTTATAGAAATTGATTGACATTAACATATAATATTACAATGGTCACAAAGTAATTATAATGCACAATATAAGAGTATAATATTATTTATTGCCACAGATTGTTAAATTATAAGACTTTAGTATATTTTAAAATTAAGATACTATATGGAAATGAAAGACATGTATATGATTTACTTATTTTCTTAGTGATTAATAGTATAATCAAATAGATAAGATTAAGCTATACACTAAAGATTATTATTGTTAGTTATTGTTATTAGAATAAGTTAGGTGTATTTAGGTTTGATATTAAATCCCTTATCATTCCTATCTGCACGAATTATTATTACTTTAAGATAATTAGAAGAACCTGAGATTATTTAATTATATTTCTTTAACAAAAGATTGAGATTTATTTATCTATTATTATTAAAGATAGTTCATTTATAAAAGTCATAAGAGTGCTGTAGAGTTAGTAATGAGATAATAAAGAGGTAATAGTATTCTTATGCCATTGAGACAGTGTCTTGGAAAGACATTGATTCAATGTAAATTCAATTACCAATTGTAACTTCACTTCATAGTCTCATGATTTTAGTAAATACTTATTTAATTAGTACATTATATTGAACTATATTAATTTTGGATAAGTTATAATAAATCTAATAAGATATAGTATTATAAAAATATATTAAAGATAGTTATATATATTTTAGCCGAGCATAATGATTTAATTGAGCTAGTCATATTTTAAATTATATCATATATCGAGAAGTGAGGGTACAATATATATATATAACATTTTTGATCAAACAAATTAAAAAACAAACAAATAGTATAATATTTAGTGATAACAAGATCCTTAATCATTAATACGTTTGATATTTGAGGAGAGAGAAGAAAGTAAAATGAAAATGTCAATAGTTATTAATAAAATTTTGGTCTCATATTATCGATTGCTTGGACTCTTGTGTTTGGGAATAGTGTTGGTTAACTTTTAAGCACACTATGGTTGAGTAAATGTATAATATATATTACTAACATTCTATTCATTTAACTTTGCTAATTTATATTAATTAAACACTTTTTAAAAATATGATAATTTCATTCATCTTATTTCATGATTAGAAATTATTGCATCATAGTAAATCTATTAACACGTGTTTACATGCTAAATGTTGAATATCACATGACTAAAAATGAGATTGTCTGTATACTAGGAATAGGATTTTATATTTTTTAAAATAGGCTAATTTACATTAGTGAAAAACAGTCATTGATAGAAGATTTAGTTCAAAGATTATCTTTCCAAATGTATAAAAACTCATTTATGTAGAGAAAAAAAATATGATTTTTTTTCATAAGAAAATGTGAACTTGTTATATTTAATATAATAAAAATAATCTTGAAAAATATACCTGTATGATACAAGATTAAGAGAAGAGGACAATTTGTAATAATTTAATAATACACTTCTTATTCTCTCATCATATATTTTTCATATTTTACAATATTTTAGCCTGCTGGAAAATTAACAAATATTTCTTAATAAAAATAATTTCAGTATTAATTTTAAAATGTATTGGTTTTACAATATTCTGTACATTTTATTAAGCATTTATTTTTACATCAATATAAAGCATAAAAAAGTATTAAAGTTTAGCAGCAATTTCTCTTTCCTTGTTTTATTGTTATGAATTTCATATCAGCTGATTTGATAATAGTTTTTTTTTTTCACTTTTTTTTTTTAATGTTGTTGCTACTGTGAGATTTTTAATAACATTTCTTTGTAATAAGATTTTAAAAAGTCTTCAATTACTATTTTTTATATAAATGATAAAATAACCAGACAAACTAAAAAGACAAATTAGGAACATGGTATTTCTGCTTGTTATATTTATTAAACTAATTAAAGAAATAAATACTTGAATGACTTTATTGCTTGGGAGTTCATAAAAATGTTTGAATGCTGGAAATATCAGAACTGGAATTGGTCAGATAATCTTATTCCAGAGAATGACATTCAACTACTATGCTAAATCATCATCATCATCATTATCATCAACCATTATCAATCCACTGCAGGATGAAGGTCTCTCCAAGTTCAATTCATCTGTGATCTTTAGCTTCTCTTCTCCACATCATCCCTGCACACTTTCTTATTTCATCCATCCTTCTCACATGTGATCTCTTTCTGGGTCTTTTACAATTTCTTGGAATCCAGTTTGAGATTTCAATTGTTCATCTATTATCATCTCTTCTAGCAATATGTCCAACCCAACTCCACTTCAGTCTTTTAATTTTTTCAATAAGGTCAATAACACTTGTTTGTTCTCTTACCCATATATTGTGTTTTCGATCTCTTCTTGTTACTCTCAATATGCATCTCTCCATACTTCTTTGAGTGGTCTAAAGTCTCTGCATTGCTCTTCAATGAAGTGTCCAAGTCTCAGATCCATAAGTAAGAACTGGTAAAACACATTTATTAAAAACCTTCCTTTTCAAACACATAGGCATATTTCCTTTTAGTATCAAGTTATTTCTATCAAAAGCACTCCAACCAAGTTTATTTCTATGATTAATTTCATCCATTATGTTTCAATCTGCTAAATTATACAGAACATTAAATTAAATTAAGTGTGTTTATCACAATGTTTAGTTGTTGTGGTTGTTTTAAAAAAACATTTTTAAAAATCTAGGTACATAAATTTATTTACTGTCATGTACTTTTAAAAAAGTTTTAAATGCATGTTTAAGATTAAATTTAAAAACATGTTATTTGAGTAAATTGTAATATAATAATAAAGTTTGATTAGCAATCAAAAAAGAAATTAATGATTTATGTAACTTTATGCACATTAAAAATCTTGCTAGATTTATAATATCATGTCTATGTGAATGAAATATGTTATAATCCAGCATATTTTAATGCAATTACAGTTACCATTAAAAAAAAACACAATGAATGTACACAGATTAAAGAAAATAATGAGAACACTTGTGGTATCTTTAATATTATAATTACATATATCTTCCAGATATTGCATATGTTTAATATCTACAGATATTCAAATTTATATAAATATATATTTGCTGAATTCCATAAATCTGTTAACAGATACTTCAAGTTTTTTTTAATCTTAATAAACTCATTAGAAAGCACTTTTAAATTTTTATGATCTCTTAGATTTTATTAATTTAGAATAAGTTATTATTTAAGTAATTTTTAAAATTTAATTTTAAATCAATTAATATACATAACACATACATATTTTAAGAAGAATTAAACAAATACAAATCAGTAAATATGGAAAACAATTGAATAGTTTATTGCACAGGAATTGCCAAGAAGTTCAAACACATATGGACTTTAAGCTCCAGAATCCTTCACCTTACCACTGAATTTTACTCTGCTGGTCAATTCAATAAATATTTCTAAATTAATATGTTTAATTGATGGGTCAGTTTTTTATTTTAACTTACAATTTGTCAATCACTCTATTTAATTTACAAAATTTTAACTGCTAATTTTTTAGATACATTTATTATTCATTATAATCTATTTATATAAATGTTATTACAATGTTGTGATAAAAGACTGATATGAATTGTATCTGAAGAAAATAAAAAGATGGGTAAACTGTTATGATTTTATGATGAGCATGTGAAGAAAAACAACTATATCAGCAAATGTTTATTTTAGATATAAAAGTGTTTAATATAATATATAGGACAGAATATTTTAAGCATGAAACTCTTAGATATTAAAGTTAATAATTATTGTTATTATTTAATATCTACAAGAATTTTTTAAAATTTCAGTGGCATGTAAGTGCTTTGGTTAATGGTATATTAGTCAGAGAGACAAGATTAGTTATTCAAATTAATGAGACATACCAAATGCAAATGATTCAGTCTTAGACTTCAATAAGTTCTCAATGTGATTAAGAAGTAAAAAATATATATAAATATACAAAATGCTTTTGATCAGACCAAATTACATTTTAAAATTTTCATGGAAAACTTTAATACTAGAATTGGTAAATGACTGAGGATGAAAATGCTATAAGTAAACTTGGTTATGCTAACAAAAATGAGAGAGAACATAAATTTGTGGAGTTTACAGAAAAAGGAAAATTTTATAATATGAATTCTTTCTTTGAAAAAAGTGCTAAATGAAAATGAACATAAGAGCATCTAAATGAAAATACAGCAGAATTAGATTAAATTTTGATTAGCAAAAAATATGCATTTCAAGATTGTAATGTTTTAAAAAGATTTCAATACAGAAAGTAATTAACAAGTAGTCAAATGGAAAATAGCTTAATGCAAACTTAAAGAGAAGAAAAGTATTAATGAAAACATTATTAAAAATTGATATTTCCTATTTTCATAATCACTTCAATTAATTTAAATTAGTACTTGAAAATTATTTTAAAATACTAGCAGAATCTGAAGATGGTTCAGACTTGAATGAAATCAATAAGAAGATAATTGATACACTATTATGAACTGCAAGAAAGATAGCTAGTACAAAAAAACAGTGATTTACCAATTGAGAAAATGCATGAAAAAAAAAAGAGGAATATTTTGCAAAATGATAAGGAAAAAAGGTAATAATGGTATAAAAGTACAATTATGAATTAGCAATAAAATCTAAAAAAAAAAAAAAAAGTATCAAAATAATATAGTAACATTAGCAAACTCTCCATGCAGTAGTGCCATCAAATTCAAGTCTTCAAAATCAATGGATGCAGTAAGGTTTGTGCATAAAATTCCTATCTAGTGCTTACTATTCCAATATCCCCAGATTAGTTTCTATCTTGTGGTTGGAGTCTTGGATTTGAAAGTACTGCATCTAGATTTTAGAAACTAATGCAACCTTCCAGCTGCCACCTTTTACCTATTTGGTTAACTGTAAAGCTAGAAGTCCAAGATGAAAATACATTAATATTTTCAATCCAAACTCATTTGCTTGTATAGTCATATAGATCTGAACTCAGTTCAGCATCTATATATTTTGGTGTCTTTGGTTCTTCAAAAACTCCAGTCACTATTACCCTTTAGGCAGAATAGGGACAAAACTATCAAAATATCACATGATCACAATTTTATATGCGTACACAGACTGTTAATAACAATAGCAAGCCCTTCACATAATATGTTAAATAAATAGATAAAAGATAGCTGCTGGGCAGTTGCATTAGATCCTAAGATCTAGGTGCAGTGCTCTTAAATTCAAGGCTTTTCACTGATGAGAACCACAAGCTAGAAACTAATCTGGGGATATTGAATGAGTTGGCACTAGATAGAGATTTTATGTATAAACCTTCCTGCATTTATTTATTATAAAGGCTTGCACTTGTTGCCACTATTGTATGGAGAGTTTTCTATTGTTATTAACAGTCTGTGTAAGCATATAAAATGGTGATCATGTGATATTTGGGTGAATTTATAAAGTAATATCTTGGTACTGGAAGAAAAGTTGTAACAGGAATAAGACAAGTTGGAACTATTACTAAAATGAGAGCTATCATGATGAAATACAGTATATAGACAAGTTCTATAAAAAATTATATTAAAAAAAAGAAAAACTATCTTTTTCATTTAATACATTATCTGAATTGTCAAATATTTTAAATGAAGAAGTGAGACATGCATTTAAATCTATGAAAATGAGAAAACTCAGAAAATAATGGGGATTATTATTGATATTTTAAGAGAAATTAATTAAAAAATAAAATATTGTTGTTGTTTTTTGTTTTTTAAAAAATAAATAAATAAAACATTGTTGGCAAAGCTAAAGATATTGGAGTCACTAAATAATAAAAATGTGTCAAATAATTGAAAGAATACAGTAGTGACATTGATATTTAAGAATTGCAGATCTATATATTATCTATCATTTCTATATAAAATCTTTATCAAGATTAGTTACAATTTGTTTACAACAACTTTAATCAACCAAAAAAACGAAGTTGGATTTAAAAGTGGTTTTAATACAGTAGATTCCATTCAAATATTGAGAAAACTTGCATAAATGGCCGGTAAATATACTTTTCTATTTTGCTTTGGATTTGTAGATTATAAAAAGACATTTAATTCTTTAAGCATTTGCATGGTGATCAAAGATTTGGATTATCAAAATATAGATCAGAGATATTGTCGTATTCTGAAGAGTATTCCTCAAAATGCAATGGCAGTAATTAGATCACATGATGATACTAAAAAAAATTAACATTGAGAAAAATGTATGTCAGGATCATTCTACATCTCCAAACTTTTTTACAGCTATTTTATAAAAAAGTATTTTGTGGATTAAAATGGAATTCTAAGGTATTAAAAGTAAATTAAAATTATTTAAGTCATTTAGATTTTTTTAGATAATGTGAGTGCTTTTTTAAATAATGCTTCTGGGTTTTAGAAAATGTTTCAAGAGTTATAGCCATGATAGTAAAAAATAGAATTAAAAATAAATGCTAAAAAAAATAAAGTATTGTTTAATGGATTTTCTTACAAGACTACTAATCATGAATTAGAAAAAAATAGCAACTATGAATATCTTGATTAGATTATTACTAAAGATGGAAGCATACTGGATTAAATTAAACATATGATTAAACTAGGATATAATGCCTTTTGTATGATTATCTTACTATTAAAAGAAAATATTCTATGTATTGGAAGAAGCAAGTTTTTATAAAACATATCTTTTGCCAGTTCTTACTTATGGATTTAAGATTTGGACTCTTAACAGAGGAGTTATACAGTCTTCAGACTACTTAATGAAGAGTGGAGAGATATATGTTAGGAATAACAAAAAGAGATTGAAATACATGAATGAGTAAAACAGCACCCACTGTTATCACTGAAAGAATTAAGATTAAATTGGAGCTGAATTATGTATATTGCTAGAAGTGATGATAATAGATCTACAGCTTTAGTTTTTAAGTAGAATCTCAAGAAATTATAAAAGAACTAGAAAGAGATCAAATGAAAGATAGTTAGGTGAATTAAGAAATTTTTCTGGTATAATGTGAAAAATGGAGACATCATTTCGTAATCATTTAATGTGACAAAGTTATAAAACTAATAAGGCTATTAAGGTTCAATGATATATATGGTTTATTATTAATAGATATTTTTGATTTACGAAATTAAAAAAAATTGAATATGTAAAAATTTAAAATGTAAAAATTGAATATAAAGATAAATACTTTAAAATATTTTATCCTATTATGTATAAAAATTTATTATTTATAACTAACTGTTCAGTGTTTTTTTTTTTTTTTTTTGACAGACTAAAGACTGCTTTAAAATAGTCGAAGTGTAACATAATAAATTAATTATAGCAAGTTTAAGGAATTTGTGTGTATATGTTTTTCTTTTCCGTAATGAGTTATTTATTTTACATATCAAGCTATCAATTTAGAAAAATAATTAACTATTTAAATATTTAAAGATTTTCCAAAGTAATCAAAATAATAAATGTTAGTAACAAGAAATGACCTTTAGGGTATTTGTGGGATAAAAACAAAAACTTAGGTTATTAATAATTATTATAACTGAAGCAAAAATCATGAAACAGAGATCTGTATCATAAAGACAATAGCCAAAGTACTTTTGATAAGATGAATTTCATCAAAGAACTTTCAATAATGAAAGATAAAGTCAGATTAGATTTGATATTATTTACAAAAAAGAAATAGACTGAAATTAATAGCCTTGCTTTAAAAATTTTGCAAAAATCTAAATAATAATCAATAAAAATATGGGCAATTATATCAATTAATTTGGAAAACTATTCAAATGTGTGCAGATTGAAATAAAATCAATTTATATTCTATTAATAAAGAGATTTAATAGATTGCCACAAAGTATTGTACAATATCATTATATTATATCAAAGTAAGATACTCTGAAATTTATAAAGCATAGATTAGAGTTTTACTCTGAATGAGAATTTCAAAAATTCAAGTTGGCTTGAAAAAAGATTGATAAACTAAATACATCATTGCTCTGTCTATATACATTTTGCTACAACATGGTTTTTGATTCAGATAATATAATAATTTTAGAACATTTTTTTAAAAAAGTGTACTAAAATATTTAATTATTTTTCTGAGATATCTCTATATGAGAATAAAAACTATAATGAAAATAGGCTTTTGTGAAGCAGATTTATTCATATTAGTAAATGTTTGAGATTAATGGAAAAAAAAAAAACATTAACAATTTTGGATATGCTGATAAAATCATATTTCTAGTTGTAAATATAAAAGACCTCAAGTCTTTCACTAGGAAAGTCAATGAATAGAATAAGAAGATAGTATTATAATAAATATATTAAGGTTAACATTGACTTCATAATAAAACATACAATGTTTACCAAAGTGCTTTCTTGAATTATTCATCAGCAACAATGAAGCTTAAAGTACTTCCTGCAGATTTACACTAAATACAGTTGCAATGAAAGCATGGACAATTTTTTAGATGCAAAGACATATTTTTTAAAATGAAGGTCTGAAATTTCTAATATTATGATATGAACTATGATTCTTTATAGATGTAAAAGTTGCGGTCTGAAAAATAAATAAATAGAAAAAGTATTGATGCTTCTGAACTATAGTATTGGCTAAGACTTAAAAATTTTATATTCTGCAAGGGATCAAATGAATACTTGATCTCAGATTAAACTTGAACACTTATATACCCTACAAATAATCACTATTGATAGAGTCATATCATGAGATGATTTAATGTATTACATTCAATGCTTAGAAAGGTCAGTAGTGAAACAAGAAAAGGCTAATCAGCATCGAAGTGGTTACTGTATTGTTACAATAACAAATGTGGTTTGAGTTGTCTGAAAACCAACTAGATGATATGTTACTCTGAAATTTTTTTACGGAACTAATGTTGACTTTAATCCATTTAATAAATAATGTTAGAAGTTAGATAGCTGGCATAAGTGAAAAGTTAATTTAAAAAAGAAAGAATTGAGTTTGTCATATTCTGTGACAAAAAATTGAAATAAACTGGTCAGAAAACTATGATATGGAGCACTTTTTTTTTCATTTAATAATATAATTAATATGTTAGACAAATATGTGGTTAATACACTCACTTTGTAAAAAATGATCATTGAAAAAACTTGCTTTACAATATTGAAATGCAAATCATATGATCTCAAATTTAGATAAGGTTTATTTAGAACATTGTAAATACATATTAAAAATTTTAGTTTGCAGGCAAGATGATAATCAGTTACTTAAAATAACCTTATACATAATATATAACCTGGGCAGTTTGAACTAGTTTATAAGAATAGCCGATTTTAGAGCAAAAAGTTTTTGGATTTTTTCCCAACTTTGAAAGGAAAGAAAAAGATGCCCCATTCCAATGGTATCTAATGATAATTTTGTAATTTTTTATGTTTTTAAATAAATTTATTATTGCAAGGTAATAGTTTTAAATTACAGCATATCTCTGAACGTTAATGTTCCAACTTTAATTCTATGGTGACACAGTAATTATATTTATTTATTCCATTAAACAAAAAGCATATTAATATTTTTTCTAAGATTAAAAAAAAAATTAATATGTGCATAAAGCAAATACAAAATTAAAATTAATATAAATCTTTTAAAAGTGTCTGCAGTTACAAAATTGAAAACAAAAAGTCTATCAATATCTGACAAACGTGTAATAGAATTAATAAATATAGAACGCTGACCACATTTAAAGGTTATTTGTAACCTTGAGGAAAATTCCGGTCAACCCACACCTTATAAGCTTTGTTTACATTTGTCTTATTATTTCCTTTTTCTAACTTTATTCTATTTTTTTAATGATTCCGTTTTATTATTATTATTTTTTGTTTTTAATGAAAGCACTCCTTCTTTATCTTTTTAAAAAATATCGTTTATTAAAATTTAAAAACAATTACCCTGGTGACTCTCGGCTCTGTTATTTATCACATAATTAAACCTCAAAAGTTGATTTTATAACAGCCGTTTAGCGAACTGATGCTTAACGAGGGTATGACTATGGGAAAGGTTTCGGTTAAATATTATCATTTCTCTTTTAAGTGTAAAATATAATTATTAAAATTTATAAAATGACAACGTGTGTCAAAATTTACAATTTTTTAAAATGGTAATTGATTAATGAGACAAAGCTATTATTTTCCTTTTTAAATATACTGCCTACATTTTTAGCACTTTGAATCCATTGTTAAAATATCCTACACTGTATATACAGTTAAATCCATATTATTTTAGTTATTTAATGATAAGTATTTATGTTATTCTTTCGTAAAGTATTTAATTATAGAAATTTAAGATGGTGCGCTATTATATTAGGATTATTATCTAAATTGATATTTTTTGTTTAATGGTAAATAATTATAAAACTTTTCATCTTTATTTGTCTAACTTTGATATATACATCAAAATGTCATTAGTATAGAATATCCTATAAAATATGAAATTAAATAATAAAAGACTTTTTTGGATATATTTATCTTGGCAAAAATATAACTTTTAAAAAGAAATTGTATGTGAGGGAGGGAAAAATGGGAGTATTAGAAACTCATTCGAAACTATATTAACTGAAAATTTCATGTTTTTGCTTTAAATAACTTTCGATCGTCTTTGCCACTTTTATGAAGGGATTAATGTAATAGTGCTTAGTTTATCTGCGTATTATTTGTCAGTAAATAGATAACTATTCTTAATTAAAAAGTAAAACAAAAATTCATCCGAACTAATAATGAATTAGTGAGGAATATCTTCTCTGCTGTTTAGTTGAATGATGATGAAGAGGACTTTATCATTGTAAGTTATTTGAAGCTGTTTTATTTTGATATACCTTACATATTTTACATTTCAATATCAATTTTATTATGATTTTAAATTATTTAACATTATAACATCAAATGAATGATCATTTGTGTCCAAGCCTATCTATTAAACTGCCGTTGTTCAATTATCAATCCTACCATTTGCAACTAAATAAAATTTTCATCCTTAATGTTTTGCAATTTTGTTCAAAGACAATTTCTAAGAATACTCATTCAATTATAATGCAAAAGCAATTGTAAATATAGGGGATTTGAACTCAGACTTTCAAGCAACCTTCAACTATCCACATTATCTCATACTACTGATACACATGATCACCCACAAATAAATAATCACAAATATACTATTTTGTGCTGAACCAGCACTCATCAGTTGTCCAGATTATCATCTCCCACACACACATATATATATAATCAGTGCTCAGTTTATATTAAAATAGCAAATCTTTATACTTGAATGGACAGGCTTAAATCTACTCCAACTTTCAATTCTTCAGCTATCCATACCATTGAAAATCTGATGATAGAATACCCAAATCCAATGCTGATGCCAATACTGTTGTTATGCCCATGTTGACCTCAAGTCACTCTGACCTCTCAGGTATAGCACAGCATCCATTTAAATACATAGAAGAGGGATGAGTGGAATGCAGGCTTAATGTGTAAGATTTGAAATACAGGCATTCTTATACCTGGAACTTAATTGTAAATATAGGGGATTTGAACTTAGACTTTCAAGCAATCTTCAACTATTCACACTATCTCATACTATTGATACACATGGCCACATATTAAATCAAATTAAAATGAAATCATAACCATGTGCATTCAAAATTATACTTCACTTCACCTGAAATAAATGGAGACAACAAGAGGACACACCTAAGTGATAATACTTGCTCATCATTTTGGTATTTTGCCATTACCTGATATCTTTTATTAGTTTAATGCTTTGTGGAAGGAGATGCCATTTCACATCTGTATTAATGTCCATACTTGAAGGTATAAATTATTTTTTGAAACTCACTCCACCTTTTTCATCAATAGTAGATTGAAATTATCATCATAAGCTAAGCCCCTTCAATAATAATAAAAAAGAAGTTGCAATATGAGTAATAGAACCATTGAATATATTCAGAAATATTAATATTGAATTGAGGATCATGGATATTAAAAAAAAACATAAATTGAGCATAAAGAAAAGACTGATAATAAAAAATATATACAAATAATTAAAAACCTATGCAGATGTGGTTACAATGTATACATATTATAACCATACTTTTGTATAGTTACAAATGATGGAAGGCTCTTGTTTAATAGCCTCACAGATTTGGGCAACATTTGTAACTATACAAAAGTATTGTTATAACTGAAACACAGTTATAAATATCACCCAAATCTGTGGTGCTAGAGTCTTTCACTATTTTGTACAGTTATAATTTATAAAAGACTTTTTTTAAAAATGGGAGAATATGCATTTTGAAAAATGTAAGCATTATTACTGAAGATGAAAAAAAAAAAGAAATAAATGCATTGGGCTTACAATGTGTCAGAAAATGATTCCCTACATGAGATTTTGCATTAACGTTTCATTTGAATGATTTAACAGTTTGATACAAAAGTTGACATAGGGAGAGAAAATTAGACACATGAGCAATTTATTCTTCAAGTCATGATAATCATACTAACTGGGTGCAATCTGTTCTAAACATCTTATTCAATGTTTGCATAACTTTTAACCTCTATTAAAAATAACAACATTTTCTGAAGTTCATAAATTTTAATGTCTTGCCTCATTTACAACACTTATTGTAGTTTGACAAATAAATACAGACCTATTGCAGATGTTTTTGCTCTGATTCGACTTATTGGTTTATAACTATATTTCCAATTATGACTTCTTTTTATTTGTTAGGAATAATAAAATAATTTAATATTCAAATGGAGCTTATCAAAATGCATGACATTAAACTCTTAGCAAAAGAACATGATGAGATACGTTCTATAATTTTTTTTTAAAAAAAACAACAACTTTTTTTAGTTATAAAATTACAAGTTATTTTTGTTTTTATCAAAATAACAAAATTTCATACCCTCACCCCCAACTGAAAAATGGATACAAACAAATATTAGCATCTAGACAATTAAAAAAAAATTAAAAATACTAATAGATCATCAAATTGATAAAACATTATTGCAAATGTCTTTTTATTAAGCGTTCAAGAAATGACTAAGTGATTAAAAAAAACTTAAATTACAACTAGAAGTAAACTTTTAAGTTAAACATTTTAATTTTTTATGATACTATGTGTGCATACATCTTATATATTTTTTAAAGAAAAATTATATGTATACACACAATGGAATAACTAGCATGACACTAGCTTTTTGCCCCCATTGCCAAAATATTTTTTATATTCCTTCTCCATAACATTATCGTAATTTTTTTTTAAAAAAAATATTAACATAAAACGATAATATCACATTAACTTATTTTAAATTTAATTGTTTAACTTTGTCATATATATAACTTTGAAGAAATACAATCATCGAATAAGAATATCATTACATATATATATATATATAATCTATTTATAATACTTTCTATTACAAGAGATTAATAAGTTTAATTTCAATAGATAATATACTTAAATAGTTAACAACTGAAAGACAGGCTTATTTATACCTGTGTCTATATATATGTAATATTAGGGTATGAGCACAGACTTTCACATGACCCACCACCCTCCACTCCATCTAATAACACTGATACACTTAAACACATATATGTTGAAAAGATAAATAATCACCAATATACGTATTTCATGCTAAACCAGCAATCATCAGTTGGTCCAGGTTATCATCTCTACACATATATACTATAAGTGCTCAGATATATATTAAGATAGACAATCCTCATACTTTAATGGACAGGCTTCAATCTACTCCACACTCCAACTCTTCAACCGTCCATCCAATTGAAAATCTGATGATGGAATGCTCAAAGGCCACCCTGAGGCCGAGATTCTTGTCACACCCATGTTGACCTAAGGTCAATCTGAACCCCACATTACAGGACATAATCCATTAAATACATATGCAAGGATGGGCAGACATCTCTATAATGTAATAACTGAAAGACAGGCTTATTTATACCTGTGTCTATATATATGTAATATTAGGGTATGAGCACAGACTTTCACATGACCCACCACTCTCCACTCCATCTAATAACACTGATACACTTAAACACATATATGTTGAAAAGATAAATAATCACCAATATACGTATTTCATGCTAAACCAGCAATCATCAGTTGGTCCAGATTATCATCTCTACACATATATACTATAAGTGCTCAGATATATATTAAGATAGACAATCTTCATACTTTAATGGACAGGCTTCAATCTACTCCTCACTCCAACTCTTCAACCGTCCATCCAATTAAAAATCTGATGATGGAATGCTCAAAGGCCATGTCCTGTACATGTGGGGTTCAGATTGACCTTAGGTCAACATGGGTGTGACAAGAATCTCGGCCTCAGGGTGGCCTTTGAGCATTCCATCATCAGATTTTCAATTGGATGGACGGTTGAAGAGTTGGAGTGTGGAGTAGATTGAAGCCTGTCCATTAAAGTATGAGGATTGTCTATCTTAATATATATCTGAGCACTTATAGTATATATGTGTAGAGATGATAATCTGGACCAACTGATGATTGCTGGTTTAGCATGAAATACGTATATTGGTGATTATTTATCTTTTCAACATATATGTGTTTAAGTGTATCAGTGTTATTAGATGGAGTGGAGAGTGGTGGGTCATGTGAAAGTCTGTGCTCATACCTTAAATAGTTAACAAAAAATCAAAGTCATGTATCACATGACTCAATTTTTAAACTTGTAAATAAAAAATAAAGAGCTCTGCTAATTTGCTCTAACAAACCTTATTGATAAATGCCAGCTAAACAAAGCATTTAAAAATCTCTATCTTGAAAACCACTCCCTAACCTTAGACCAATGGTTTCATGTTTGGTTCAAAGAACATTGAATGAATTTTTATTAATTTTAGTTTAATACTTGAACACAAGTATAATTTATATACTTGGAGTTTAAATGTAATTATAGGGGATTTGAATACAGACTTTCAAGCTCCTTTTAGCTATCCACGCTATTGCATATAACCGATACGCATGACTGCACACAGATGAAAAAGATAAATGATCTCCAATATATGTATTTTGTGCTAAACTAGCACTCATCAGTCAGTCCAGATTATCATCTCCCACACATATATATAGTCAGTGCTCAATTTATATTAAGATAGCAAATCCTCAAACTTTAATAGACCGGTTTCAATCTACTCCACCTTCTAACTCTCCTGCCATCCATACCATTAAAAATCTGATGATGGTACACTAAAATTCCTTGTTGATGTCAATATTATGAGGGATCAGATTAACTTAAAGTCAACATGGGCATGACAATAATATTGGCATCAACAAGGGTTTCGGGTGTTCCATTATCAGATTTTCAATGGTATGGATGGCTGAAGAGTTGGTGGGTGGAGTAGTTTGAAGCTTGTCCATTAAACTTTGAAGATTTTCTATCTTAATATAAATTGACCACTTATTACATGTATATGAGAGATAAAAACCTCGACCAACTGATGAGTGCTGGTTCAGCATGATATATATATATATATATTGTGCCATTACAATTTGGTCACTAGCCAAATTTATAGTAATGTGCATGTAGAAAAGATCAAACAAAATCATCATCACAATTTTATATAATCATAAATGAAGCTGTAGGGCATCCAAGTTCAAACCCTACAAGGTCCAGTTCTAAAAGCTTTAAACAGAGAAAGAATGGGTCAACAATTACATGCTTTACTTGTTTGTGTGTTGATAGAAAGGTAATACACACATTTAAACTATTTAATATTTAATTTTTCTTTAAAAAGCAAAGTTATAATGCATACATATAGGCAATGTATGTGTAAATTATTTAATTGTTTTATATTTCAAATATTAAACATTTTAACTTTCTTTAAAACTAACCTATGCTTGATCAATTCTAATATTTTATTCTATACTTTTATTTTGCTTTTCTTTAATTATAATTGGGATTTAAAAGTTACAGATTTAATTAAATAATTGGTTTATAATTCCTAAGCTAGCAATCACATTATTTAGGGTTAGTTTATGAATGATTTGAAAGAATGCAGGATGTGTGTACATTACATACAAAATTTTACATTTCCTAAATATTGAAAGAAAAGGAAGTATTAAATCTGTTAAATTATTTTTTTTTGTACAATTTTTTTTTGTTAAAACAGGAAATCTGTTTAATCAGATATCGATCTTTGTAGTAAATTTTTTGTAAATGATTGTCACTTTGGAGCTATAATTTTTGAAATTGTCTTATCAAGATCTAAAGAAGGAAGCTCAAAGATTTGAAGTGTTACCTGGATGTTGAAGTGTTACCTGGATGTTAAAAAGAAAAAAAAAAAAAAAACAAAAGAAAGGAAATAAGAATTGAGTCTATTTTTTTTTTTAAAACAAAAGTGTCTGGAAAAAGGATTAAACTTTTCAGTTAAAAAATACTTTGGTTGAAAATAAATTAGAGATCTAATTAAAACAAATTTGTCCAAAAATAGCAAGTGATGCTATCTCTGATTGGTTAAGGTAGCTAAAAATTGGATATAAAAAGCTGTCTTGGATTATTATTATTGTGATTGATTCAGATTATTAAACTATAATATTGAACGTTGAAAATATAAGAGATGGCGGGCTAGAAAAATTATATGTATATTCCATTTGCCAGACCATCTGGGGAAGCTGCACATCACATAGGAAAGAAAAGATGTGTCTAAAATAATATTCTACACCTTTCAACTGACCAGATAAATAAGATGTTTTTAATAGAAGGAAGAAAGCATTCACCTGCATTCAAAGAAGATGAATTAATCTACTGATAAATATTAATCATCAAGTCCAATTAATTGTTCCAACAACTGATTTTAAACTCAAGAAAATTTATAAATGTGAAAACAACTGCTGTATTTCATCCACATGCTTGACAGGAAGAGAAGAAAAATTAATATAATGATTTCCAAATTGTCCACTAAAGCAAATAACCTCAATAGAGTCATCATCATTAAATAGTTATACACCTCAAGAAAGAGATTGTTCCCACATAGTAGCTGCAGAAATATAGACAAGTTTGAACTCTTGGAAATTCACCACAAACAAAAAAATCGGTAATATGACTTTTTATATCTATTTTCTTTATGATATCAGTCTTAATAAACATTTTAGCAATAAAGTGGTATATTTTTATTTAAAGAACTTTTAAAGACTATTCAGATCGATTAAAACAAGAATGTCTTACTAAAAATAACTTTGAGCTTCATAAATGATCTTGAATGTATGAAAATGATTTGTTTATTAATTTTACAATATTAATGTGTAAAACAATTTTTTTTTTTTATGGTATTATGATTTTAGTTTTAACTAATATATTATTATTATTTTGGGTTTTAAATAATATTTTGTTATCATGGGATAAAACACGCACATACATAATGATATTTTATATGTGTATAATTGCGATTGAATGAGGAATAATGAGTAGTATTAGAATATTGGATTATTTTGTTTCAAGTTCAGTATAGATTTCAGCGCTTGGAAGGGAGGGGGAGAAAATAATTTAAAACTTTTTTCTAAAACTTGCTCTTTCAATTTTACTAACATTTTTTTTTTACATTCTATTTACATGTTGGATTTTAAAGTATGTGTGCTAATGAGCAGATAATTATTTTTTTTTAATACTTTTCTCATGGAGTGAAAATCATGGTCAATGTGACGTCCAACTTAATACAAATACATTTGAAGGGAAAGGGGGAAGAACTTAAAATTAATCTGTGGATTATTATATAATCAATTATTATTATTGTTATTCATGTCAATTTTCATATTACCTAGAAATTTTTATGTATATGTTAGAACTGTAGTAATAAATATTGGTTTGTTTTATTAAACGAGGCGTATATATTTCATTAAGTGTAGTCTTTGTTAAGTGTGATTATTCATCATCATCAATGGATGAATATTGGTTATTTAAGATATAATTAAGTATGCTAAAATTAAGCAATAATTATGCATTTCTTTATAAAATTTAGTTTTATGTTTAGGCTTAGTCCTAGAGCTGTAGTTGAAACCCTTGTCATTATCGTTATTATTATCATCATCATCATCGTCATCAACCTTTTAATTAATGAGCTGTTTAACTGTTTAAAGGCCATAAATAAATATTGATTTTATAATATTTAGTGATTTCTTAGTATTATTATAACCACATCCCATCATCTATTTCATGCAAGGATGAGTGAATTGCCATCCTAAATTAGTTATATATAATCTGAGCTAGTGAACTTATAAAACTATTGAAACACATTTGTTATGCTAAGATCTGAGAAATGATTTATGTCTAATATACTCCACTTTGGTTTAAAGATGTTTTACTTTTACCTAACTATTAGTGCTTATAGTGATATGGCTCAAAAAGCAAAATCTCTCATTTTTATTAGAAATAAAGTACCAAAAAGGGATTCAAACCCAGTACATGTGAAAGGTTATTAGATATAACCGTGTCTAGATTCAGATAATCTAGTGGCGCCCTGCTAGACCATATTCACTTAGTATTTGTTTAAACATGCACTTAACATCAAACCAAGGAATGAAAGTGGATAAAACCTACTGCCTGTATACCTGAGTTATATTTTATTGAATTACTAGTGTACTCACCTCACGTGATTTCATATAATACTGGTTATTAACAATTTCCCCATAATTCTTGATAGTGTTATATTTTGAACCTTTACTTAGTTATTTCTATTTGAACTCATTTATTATGTTACAATATATATATTGGAGATCATTTATCTTTATTACATGTGTGGTCATTGTGTATTGATTGTATGAGATAGGATGGATAGCTGAAGGGAGTTTAAAGTTCTGTGTGCAAATCCCCTATAATTATATCTTCAGTTTAGTAAATGATCACTGAGCATTTATTATGGTCATAAAAAATATTGCAGTGCAAAGCAACATTATTAAATGAGGATAAATATAAATTTTATAGCAATGATGTCACATATAGCAGTTTCATTTTAAAATAAATTATGTGTAATGTATATAACTGCATCATTATTATTCCTTTCATAAAATAATTTTTTTACTTGTTTAATTATTTTATTTTTAGATAAAGAAAGTATGGCTAGTATGATAGGTGAAGCTAAGAAACAATTGCCTCAAATGTTGAATTGGGTAGGTTCAAAAATGAGACATAATATTTAAAAACATAATTTTAATAGAAAAATATGTAAATAAAGTACAAAAAGTTTAGGAACATTTTAAATGGGGTAAAAAATTTATAAAAGGAACCAATAGGTATGAGTTATCATTATGCTTTGATGGACCATGAAAAGGCATTTCTGTAATGAATAAAGTTTTAGCCAAAAATATAGTACCATGACATTGTCATATTCTAAAGAATATTTATCAAAATACAAAGCAATTATTAGAATATTTGGGGACACTAAGGTTAATATTGACAAGTGTGAGACAAGATTTTGTAGACTAAAATTGATATCTAAAGAAATAAAAACATATAAAAATGTGTTAATTCAGCTTTAAACCACTTTAATGGGACCTCTGCCTCTTGGAGGTAGAAAAATAATCTGTGACTGGAAATAATGCAGTATTAACTATTAATCTATTGTGCTTTTTTATGAACAGAAAAATGAAAGTAAACATGGGATTTCTTGTCAGTTTTTATTCTTCTGTTGCAAAAACTTTGAATTTGATAGTCTACTGAAGAAATACCTTTTTATTGCATCTGATCTTAATCTTTTTTTTTTTTTAAAAAAAAAATAATAATTAAAAATGATTTTTACTGTTATATAGTTCTAATTAATTTTTTATTCATTAGTACATAAAAATAAACAATTGCCTTGAATAATATAATATCATTTGTAGATCACATTTACTTAATGAGAAAACAATTTTGTTTTATATCTAAACATTTTAAATTAAATGTACATTTGCTATGTTTAATGTGATTTAACTGAAACAAGTAATTGTTTTTCCGATGTCTACAAATAGATTTGTGAAGAAAAATTAATTTTCAAATTAACTTAATGATAAGTAAAAATAAAAGTAGAGAATGATCTAATAATCAAGTAGTTTTTTTTACCCACTATCAATTTATTGCAGAACAAAATCCCTCTAAGTCTAATCTAGTTTTTTAATCTATTGCCTTTATTCTTCATATTATATCAACAAACTTCCTTATTTCATTTATCCGTCTTTCTGTGATGTCTTTTTAAGCCTTTTACAATTCCTTACGATCCAGCTCAAGACTTCAACTATCCATTTATTATCATCTTTTCTAGCTAGAATATCTATCTTATCTCCATTTTTGTCTCCTAATTTTTCAATGTTGTCAGTGTTACTTGTTTGTTCTGTCACTCACATTTTTCATTTTCAATTTATTTTCATTATTCTGATTATCAGGGCCGGATCCAATAAGTGTGGGGCCCGATTGGATTTTTTTGTGGGGCCCTTTATATATTAAATATTTAAATAAAATGCAAATTCAATATTTTGAAAAATAACTTTTTTGGTGGTAATGCAGAGCCCCTTCAGGTGCGGGGCCTGATTGGGTCCAATCACTCCAATCACCTTAAATCTGGGTCTGCTGATTATATATCTCTTCATATTTTCTTTAATGATCTAATCTCTTTATTGTTTTTCTGTTAACCTGAGTTTCAGATCCATATGTAATAACTATTAAAACATGCCCATTAAAGATCTTTCTTTTCAAACTCATAACCACATTACCTTTTAATATTAAGTTATTTCTACCAAAACTACTTCATCCAAGTTTAAATCTGTGATTAATTTTATTCATTGTTTCTATCTGTATTAAAAATTGAATTAATGCATTTATAATAATTAGCTTCTTCTAATTTATGATTATCAATTATTATTTTTCCTCTTCTAAGAAAATTCAATGGACATTACATTAGTCACTTTACAATTTATCTTTACTTTTATTTTATTACTTTCATCTGAAAACTCTTGCAATATTTTTTGAATCAAACAACTATTTAATTTGTAAAACCTATATGGCTTAAATAAGATCTATATGTTTTTATTTCTTTAGACTCTCATTTTAATATACAAAATCTTGTCACACTCTTATCAATATTAACCTTAATGTCCCCAAATTATCTAATAATTGCTTTGTATTTTAATAAATATTCTTAGGAATATGACAATGTCATGGTACTATATCTTTATCCAAAACTTTATTCATTACAGAAATACCTTTTCATAATCCATCAAAGCATGATAACTCATACCTATTGATTCCTTTTATAATTTTATTCTATACTAGCATTTGATCCACTGTGTTAAAACCATTTTAAAATCCAACATGCTCTTTTTAATTATTTGAGTTTAAAGTTTGTTGTATATGAGTTGTAATTATTTTGGCAAAGGTCTTGTATTGAACTAATAATAGATCTATAAATTTAATAGTATCTTTTTTACCAATTTTTTAAATGATTAATATCATTATTGCATTCTTCCATTTATCTAGCATATCTTTATTTTGATATATAATTTTGTTAACAAACTTTCTATTTATCCACCTGCTTCTTTTAATATGTCATTAATACATCCATTATTTGCTAGAATTTTTTTCTTTATTATATATTTAATTGCACATCTAACCTCTTCGTTTTCACTACTTGTCAATTTACAAATGTTATAATTAATGCATTGTACAGACTTAAACCTGCATTTATATATGTAATATATGCAACCTTGGCACTAATAAGGGTTTTGAACATTCCATCTTCAGATTTTCAATGAAATGGAAGGCTGAAGAGTTTGAGTTGGAATAGTTTGAAGCCTGTCCATTAAAGTATGAAGATTTGGTATCTTAATACAAAGCTGAGCACTGATATATATGTGTGAGGATAGTAATCTAGATCAACTGATGATTGCTGGTTTAGCATGAAATAGGTATATTGGTGATTATTTATCTTTTCAACATGTGTGTGATCAGGCGGGTCAGCAATATGAGATGGTATTGAGACTAGTGGGTCGTGTGAAAGTCTGAGTTCAAATGTTGTAATTGTAAATTACTTTGTATTTAATTATTCTTTATTGCTATACAATTTGTTGTGGAGTTATTCCATATGCTGGCATTGCTTAAACAACTTTTCTTTTAATACTAAGATGATTTTTTTACACTTTTGAGACTTTTTAAAACTTTTCTTCTATAGCTTTTCTTGTCAATTCAAATTATATTTTTATATCATTATTAATTTTTTTAATATCGATTTATAAGTTTCTAGATATTCAATCCTTAATGGATTATTTTAAAATATTTTCATATTTTTTTATTTATTTATACACTGTCTTGTCTCTGTTGAAAATTGTTGTTGTTGTTACCCAGACAGTTTTCTAAAATGAAAATTAAAAAAATTATTTATAATAACAAGCTATTTGTTATAAGTAAGAATGACTTAATATGTTATAATTTTTTTATCCTGCTAAGCTTTTTTTTATTATATTTTAATTTATAAGCACAATTTATTATTATTTATTTTTTTCTTCAGTAGATTATTTTAAATAAATAGAAAAACAATATTTGTAATAACTAACTCACTGCATGGGGAAGAAAAAAAGCCTCCCCAATAGTTTCTTATGGAAAAACAATGACGGAAAAGGCGGTACTTGCTTGGTTTGCCAATTGCTAGATGATGCGAGTTTGACTGTTTATCTATTCTTGCCTTATTCTTTGGCTAAGGATATTGTTAATTATGGACCAGCTTTCTGTGAGAAAATTTCTTAGCTTCTTGAAAATAATTTAATTTGGTCTAGATTTGAATCCCAGGTCATTAGCATGCCAGGTGAAAATGCATTGCTGCACCATGAAATCCTTCTAAATAATTTTTAAAAGGCACCGTTTTTAATGCTTTTGTCGTATGGCAACTCAGCCCTGAATGTGAGTAAAATTTTCAGAAATATAAAAGAAACTATTGTAACTATTTTATTTAATATTTTGAAATGATTGTAAATTTGTTCATAATTATATTTAATAATGCATAATAAATATGCACTCTAAATTAATGTACATAGTCAATAATTGTTGCATCTTCAGAAATTTCATTAAAATGTCTTTTAATTTTTTGTTATATACATTCTTTGTTTCATTTGTGCCAATATCGTTTGAACATTACTAAATAAATAATCAATCAAAACAAGATTGAAATAAACAACTACTAATAACTATATTATAATATTTATTGAACCAGCTTTCATCTCCACTGAGAAGGTGATTAATTATGTATTTGTGACAACATGACGGACAAATAAATTATATTGGACATTTGACCATTATAGTAACACTATTACTATGCCTAGTTAGACTATTGTGTGTATATATATAATAGACATTTATTTTGCTATGGTCTCACTTAAACATTATGAGAATCAATATTATAGATAGAATTTTGGGGTTTGTTTATTATTATATTTTTCAGATTCAGTTAATCATAGTAAATTTGACACATTTTAAAATATGGACTTCAAATTTTTATAATTGTCATACTTGATTATTTTAGCATGAGTTATGACTACCCAAATAATATTTTTTAAATGTAATATTGAAAAAATTAACACATACACGTTTAAAAATAAAATTAAAAAATAAATGCAACACAAAAAATAAATTAATATGTCTGAATTGTTTAAACACATTTATCTTTTGTCTTTCTTAGTTTGATTCTTTGAGTTAATCTAAGAAATTGTCCATCTGCTACAGAAATTTATTATTGTTGTTTCATTCTACAAATTTCAGATGAAAAAAAACTTTAATCCTAATTTTTTAAAAACCCATTTCTGTTGATTATATTTTACTATTAACATAAATATCATTAAAAAGATATTAGGAACCTTACAGTACAAAAGATAAATAAATAAACTTTAGTCACTACATATTAAAAGACTAATAAAAATTATTGCAAAAAAGTGAAGTAAAAAAAAATTAAAAGATATATTACAAATCTTAAAATAAATATAGTGTCTAGAATATAATGAAATCATATATCTAATAGTATTGTGGTTATGTAATCTTTTCATTTAATATTTATGTTTTCAGAATTCAAAAATACAATAGGTACACAATAAAAAAATTAAAAAATGCTGTTCAAAATCAAAAATGCTATAAAATCAGTATTTATTATTTTGTACATAAAATTATAATAATTTTGTTGTGAGACATGACTTTGGAAAATCACACACACACACATGTAATTATTAAAATCAGTCAGAATTATCATGTATTAATAGGGAGAGAAATGAGAAATACATGGATGAACATGAATTTTTGGGCACATGTCAAGCTTGTAAATTAATTTTAAATTTGTCTGTGAGACAATGACATAACTTAAAATATTTAAAGTCATTAATAGTAGCTATTCAACATATTAATTTTAATAAATAAGATTCATGAATGAAACTAGATTAAAAATTTAAATTAATATTGAACATTAAAACAATAAATATCAGAGTTTCCTCATGAAATATCCTTAATTACTACACATTCTCCTATAACTTAATTAGAAGTATCATATTTGCAAAAATTTTCTTTCTCACTATATATCAAATATTACAAATTTGGCTAATATTTTATTAATTTATTGTTTAAAAATAATTAAATGTATACAGTAGATTAATTCAATACTATCTTTTATTTATTCTTGCTTACCATCATAGAAAAGTGCATAATATGAGATATTTATGAAAATATAAAGTTTAATGAATATTTCTTTCAATTTTTTTTTTTTTACATAGCTTAACTATTGTCAAATTATCATA
Source organism: Epiperipatus broadwayi (assembly GCA_028023455.1). Lineage (NCBI taxonomy): Eukaryota > Metazoa > Onychophora > Udeonychophora > Euonychophora > Peripatidae > Epiperipatus > Epiperipatus broadwayi. The sequence goes on along the minus strand of JAQFVV010000479.1, from coordinate 61,264 downwards.
AAGAAGACCCCAATTAATAGACAGATTTACTAATGACTTTATTAAGTCCTTCAATTCTATGACTATAATCATAAACTTAGCAGTTATTAAACAAGGTAAAACTCTCCATACAGTAGTGCCACCCTGTGCCAACCAGAGTAATCAATGTATGCCAGAAGGCTTGTGCATAAAATCCCTATTAGTGCCTTCTCATCCAATATCCCCAGATTAATTTCTGGCTTGTGGCCTTTGTCAGTGAGGAGCCTTGGATTATGTGCTAGTATAAGAGATAGTGATCATGTGATGAAAGTTAGCAGTTATTAAATATAGGATTTATGATTTGAGTCTATCCACATCTACATAAATCAGTGACTGTTAAATTTCAATTATAAGTAAGTGGATTGTCCTTAATCTGTTGATGATAATACAATAATAATTAAGAAAATCCAATCCAGTTGGCTTTACTATTGGATGTGAAAAAATAAACTTGTTTAAAATGTTATAAAAAGTTCATTTTTATACAATAATTTTTCAGTTATAGATTCTTGATGGAACATCCAAAAAAGAGCATCTTGATTTGATATGAATCATAGGTGCTACGATTTTTACTTAACAGCTTTTTGTACACATTCTGTGTGGCAACTTCAGATATCTGGTGAAAGTAGGTGTGAAAGGATAGAAAGTCATTGCAAAGAAGTAGATTTCATTGTGTCAACTTAATTTCCTGAAATTTAGTGTGGACATTTTTTATTCAAATATGAATACAGCTTTTACTAATGGAATATCCAAATATTAAGAATGCTGTCCTAAATATAATTGCATCGCAACACCAAACAGTGTACAGGATATTTTAGCTTATTCTTTTTATACTTGTTCTATTTTAAATATCAAATATTTATTTATCCATTCTATTTTTAATACACATTATATTTATTGACACATCTCTATCCAAAAGAATGTCATATTTACAACACATACACCCAACATCTAAGTAATACCAGTAATATCATTTACTTTTGAACAAAGAAATTAATAATTAGTTTACAAATTTTTAATAGATAGATGGATTGATTTTATTCAATAAATAGCATCCATTAGAAAGAGTAACAGGCCATTTGTAAAAGTTTAATATATACAAATAATGTCGTATGATTAAACATGTAAGTAAAAATATGAAAATGAATAAACGAATTTGTAAAATAAGTTATGTTTTTCTTTTGATGATTTGGATTAGTTTTTTTTTAATCTGGAGACACATATAAACAAAGAAAGTTATAGAAAATGGTTATTTTTAGATGAAAACTTTTCAAATGTTTCTGAAAGTTATATTAAAATTGGCAATAAGTTAGTAAAGTGATGTTTTTTCCATACCATATATTCATTTCTTGTAGATCTTTTATTATACTTTTTCTTTTCAAAATTGTTATAAAAACTTATTGCACTTCGTCTTATTTTTTATATTTACTCCCATAACTATGAAGCAAAATCTTTTTCTAAGTAAAATATTTTTTTATTAAATACATTTTTTGTAACGAAAATTATATCAATTCCTTTTTTATTTTGTGATATAGTGTTTTCATCTTATTATACGAAAATGTAAGCTAGATCAAAATTAGAACTTTAATGCAATAACTAGTTGAGAAAAAATTTATATTTCTTTAGAAAATTTGTTTAATGTTGATGAGAAACAATGATATGGGATTTTATCTTTTATTTCTATTAAATAGAAATGACTTTTCTCTTAAAACCATTTGAACATATATTAATTTTAGTTTGTATAATAATTATATAATAAACATTTTTAAAACTTTATTTTAACTTCTAGTATCATATAGATCAGGGGTAACCAACAAGTCGATTGTGTTCCACCAGCCAATCGCGAGGCCAATCTGGCAAGAGCCACTGGGTTACAAGTGAAACAAATTAAGTCAAGATTTTCAAGTTTTTTTGTTATTTTTGTTTTTGTTCTAAATTTATTTTCAATTCTAGATAGGTGAAATCCACTAACTCGTATCATTATTGACAATAATATTTTTAATTTTGACTTAATGTAGCTAATTTCAATTAATAAATATTGTGAATAATTACTCATGGTTCTTTAATTCCTCTGGACTTGTGTTTTTGGCCCATTAAATAATTGTTATTTTTAATGCAGGTAAATATATAAAAATAGTATGTATTTCATACCTACCGCTACTTAGACTATGCCAGGGGTCCCCAACCCTATGCCCGTGGACATCATGGCGCCCGCAGACCATTTTACGTGTGCCCGCCGCTATCCGAATAGGATAAAAAATTATTTATCTGATAGAAATAAATTCAATTTTAAAAATTTCTTATAAATTATTGTATTATATTGTAATCAAATTGTAGGGCATACTAAACTTTTACAGCGTAAAAATATAAACGTTAATTATATGTTAAAATTTTATTTTTGAAATAAATATTTTTTTGTACATTATGTGTATTATTAACAATATCCAACTATAAATTTACATTGAAAAACTAAATGGTGCCCGCCACCTGGTGAGTATTATAGAATGTGCTCTTAAGTGCAAAAAGGTTGGGACCTCTGGACTACACCTATGACAACAAGTTGATTGAAAACATTTTAAAAATAAAAAGTAGATCTTATAAACACAAAAGTTGGCCATCCCTGATATGGATAATTAATCTTCTAACTTACAGATAACATTGTTTATAAAATAAAAGCAGTTCTCTACTTTACTGCCATCTAACTGAATCTAGAATAATGAGCAATTATCAGATGCATATAAAATTCCTATCTTTAATATATTAGCCCTATCAAAAAAAATGTTCTGGTCTTTGCCTGAATTAATGTGACATTGGATTCAAAGTTGGAAGAAATACAAATATGCATTAGTAACCATTTTTAAATCCACTTTACTTGTCAAGCTTAAAATTTTGAAATTCAATTCAATCTCAAGTTTTGAATCCAAATCAATCTGCTTGAACACTAATTACTTTAACTTATGAAATTTAGTAAAGCAGAGAACTATTTTTGTCTTACTGATTAAGTCGAATATTAGCATTGTTTATATGATTTTAAAATTAAAACTAAATGAAGATTCCCTTCTTCAAAGAACCTATTGTTAAACTTTTCTTATCTGAACAGACAAATAAGACTAAATTAGATAAAACAATAGAATATTAACTTTATAACTATATATATTAATAAAGTTTTATAAATATTGTTAAAAAAATTCAAAACTGTTACATTTTCATATAAATACAGAAGCATTGCAAATTAGTTTCTGTGATCGATTTCTGATTACCAGTTTTTTATTTAAAGCAAAATAATTATTTTGTACTGAGTCTCTTCAAAGTGAATTAACTTTATTGTTTAAATACTGGCTGTATAAATTTGAAACTAATTCAGAAACCACATATTTCAATAAGTTGTTATAATATAATTGCAGGTATCTTTAACATTTTAAAGAATTATATTAAGTACAAAGTCATATATTCTTTTCTTATGCATAGTATAGTCAGTAATATAGAGAATTGAACACAGACTTTCAAGCTCCTTTCAGATATCCACTCTATCTCATTCAACTGATACACATGATCACACACATGTGAAAAAGATAAATGGTCTCCAATGTATGTATTTTGTGCTGAACCAGCACTCATCAGTTGGTTCGGATCATTATCGCCCCCATATATATATAATCTGTGCTCAGTTTATATTAATATTGGCATTAACAAAGCATTTGTCATTCCATCATCAGATTTTCAATGGTATGAATGGCTGAAGAGTTGGAGGGTGGATTGAATTGAAGTCTGCCTATTAAAGTTTGAAGATTTGCTATCTTACTATAAATCGAGCACTGATTATATATATATGCGAGAGATGATGATCTGTACCAACTGATGAGTGCTAGTTCAGCATGAAATATGTATATTGGAGATCATTTATCTTTTTTACATGTGTGTGGTCATGTGTATCAATTGTATGCGCTAGAGTAGATCGCTGAAGGGAGTTTGAAAGCATGTGGTTAAATCTCCTATATTACATCTAGACTCCAAATATATTAATTATACTTGTATTTAAATATTAATAGTCAGTAATGTAAATATTAAATTTAGTTACTTAATATTAGATGATTATTCCAACATATTTCCATGATTCATGAAGTGTGTTGAATATCTAGCAATATAAATAACTAATATTCTTTGCCTTATTTTAATACTATATAATAAAGTATTTAATGACGTGAATGTTTTATTAAAGTTTACGATGTAGTTCTAAATAGTTAGGTGTTAGAATAAATTAGATTAAAAGAGCGATAAACAATGTCAAAACATAATGAACGATGATCAAGAATTATTGCTAAGTTATAGTACTTATTTCTTTAGCCTTAGAGCTTAGCACATAAATGGCCCTAGTTTTAATCATAAAATGTCAAAGCAATCAAAAACAATATAATAAAACTGAACATCAGGGGATTTATTCAGCAGTAAAGAAATTTGCTGTTAAAATTTTAAATAGAAATTGGTTTTAATTTAGCATAAAATGTAAAAATTCAACGTATATTTCATTTTCGTTATATAAAAGCAGGAAAAAACACGTTTTCTTAAAATAAACAAATTAGAATATAAATAATGATTTAGGTTCAGAAATAATAATTTAAAATATATTTAACTAGCATAGAAACTATACTTAATAAAGTTCTTTATTTTTATTTTCATAAATTCAAAAAGGGAAAAAAACGGTATTTGTATTTTAATTAGGTTAAGTTGGTCTTCTATATATTACATATCACGTGGTTGGTAAATTTGCATTGCCACTAGTGATTTATTTTATAGTATAACATGTTAAGTGTATACTGATTTAGTTGTCATATAGTGTATATTGTGCCGGTCAAAATAAGTTTATCCATCTAACATGAGCTGGAACTCACAAAATGTACTTCAAACCCAGTCAAGCCCGAGATTTAGGTCAAGGACCAGCCTGGATTCGAACCCACTCTCTAAGCCCCAGATCTAACACCTAATGAATAACATAATAGTGATGGCACATGAGAATTAATCTTAATCCGGCCGACTAGCAAAGCTGAGCAAAACAATGAGACATCTATTAACTATGACTATATTAAAATATACATAAGCATGGCTGTAATATGTGGAAGTGGAGGAAAAGGAATTCGAACTACTCAAATAAGTTAGACAATAAAAATATAATTTAATATACTGACAAATTATTATACATTTATAAATTAATTATATACATTAGTGTGTGCGTGAATGAGCAAGCGATTACATAGTGTCATTCACGCTATTATTTCTCATATGCTCTTTATTAGCTAAATAAATATATTATAAATAAACACACATCTTTGGTGGGTCCAATATTAAGATGCCAATCAGTTATTAGAAAAAGAAGTTACATAAAATTGCTATTAATGCTTTGGATTACGGTTCTGAAACATGGTGACTAACACTAGGATTTAGGGGAGCATTCTGAGATTCATTATACATATAAGATAAATTATTTTCACGCCATTACAGTCGTGAAAATAAATAAAATACATTTGAAAACATTTGATTATATTTGAATCTATGACAAAATATTTAATGAAAATTATTTTAACGATAATAAGACAAACACTTTATTTTCCCCAAGGCATATACTCTTAAATAGATATATAAACCAGGGACGGTAGGATTGTATATGATTGGAATAAATTTAATCAATAAAACTAGAAGTAGTTGGCATTTACATATATTTTAAGCAAAGCGTAATTTTAATATTAGAGCATTAAAACTGGGTCATGAAGCAAAAGAAATAATAATACGAAGAAGTTTGCGGTGCTGACATAATAGCCTAAAAATAACTAAGAGGAAAAGGTCGTGCTTCTGGATGAAAAACGAAATCTCACACCCCCTTCTTGGGTAGTGCTTAGAGAAAAGTGGATAGGCATGGCGTGGCCCAGACTTTTGCTGGTATAACCGACGCGAGAGGCCTTTTATCTATGAAGTGAATATGCATAGCGTGTGCCAAACTTACGGGATCACCACCAGAGGCATTTTATACAAAATAAATGTGATTCCGGATAGCTCAACTATCTATGGAATGAGATATGAGAAGAAATCTATGGGTTCGAACTTGTCGTAACCCCCAGATTAGAAGACTAGAAGCACGTAATATATATATATATGAAGATATGCTAAATGTCAGTACCGCAGCATGGATAAATGTCGCTAATGGCATGAAATATAATTTACTGCTTTAAAATAAATGACCCTTATTTGAATGCTATAATTTATATAAATAATATCACTATGCAGTTTTATATATATATATATAGAGAGAGATATTTAGATTAATAAAATATACATGAAGATTTTATTTAGTAAAAAAAAAACATTAAGATTTACCCCCATCCCTTTTCTGATATTTAAAATAATTCAATCCCACCTTCGTGATTTTTATAATAACTGGAATATTTAAATACTGTATTTGATATTTTAAGAGTATGAAAAATGAAGTAAAATTAGCAGTTATATAGAAAATAAATTATAAGTCACCCTTTCAGAATTATATAAATAATTATAAAATAAATGTTTCAGAGCGTTAATTAGCTTGAGTTCTGGATTTTCCCCAGGTAGAAAATCCAGAGTTAAACAAATCAATTTTGTATATTAAAAATGGACCTAAAATGTTGATTCATAAAACAATCTGGCGAACATATTAATTTATAATGCAGTATATATGTATATTTAAAGGGGACGTTAATAACCTTTTCATGAAGGTTTAGTTAAAAATGACAGAAAAGATTTTTAGAAATTCAACTCGTCAGATTGTATGAAATTGGCATATCAATAACAGATATATAAATCAAATAATAAATACATATAAATAAATGACCGCACCAAAGTTAAAGAAAGTTAAGAGCATATGAGAGAGAATTTAAAGAAATAATTATATATAGAAATTATTTAAGAGCAAATTACATATTAAACAAAAACAAAGTTAAATAAGTATTAAAAAAAATCTTGATAGATGAGTTAGGTTAGATTTAGTTTGCGGTGATGGCTTGAAAAGTTACCTGGCAATTTTAAGAGTCCGATTTAAAATATTGCACGTGCACGGCAATTGAAATGAAAGTTCTTAAATAACTGCAAGCTTCTATTAGCATTAAAGTTCTTAGGTCGGGCTTTTACTTCCTCTTGGGCAGCAGAATGAGATGGCCGCTGAAAATGATGACCCAACAGGGTCGAGCAGGTTGGTGGATTTATACTACATCATTTTTAGCTTCACAGCGACGTGTAATATGTTTACAATCAGTTCTCTCAATAGTAGCTAATCTCCCGTGATTCAAAATTCAGTCATTTTATACTTTTTCTTTTATCAGTTGTTTTTGAAGATGCAACAGTAAGATAACATCCAAAAATAAATTCAAATCTATTTCCAGATTAGAAATAGATTTGACAACATGTTTTTAACAAAATCTATCTCTAATCTTAATCCCATTTATTTTAAGTAAAACTTTAATTAAAATACCTACCCCAGATTAAAACAATAGTGCTTCCAACCCTTAATTATTTTTAGACAATTACTGCAGCATCTTCCATATTGGATTCTATAAAAATATACAGTTTAATAGAAAAAGTACTTTAAAAAGAAAAAGTTTAAAAAATGACGTATAATAAAATATTTACAAAAAAATCAATCTTTTGTTAGTAATTTTGCTCCTATATATATATTTGAATCGCACCTATAATACTTTAATAAAAAAAGAACTAATAATTAATAATAGAATTAATAATCATAAATATTGAAAGTTAAACTATAAATTTAGGCACGCATTCCAAATATATACATAAAAAATATATATACGACAAAAGGAACGGGATGGGATATAGGGGTTTGAATACAGGTTAGTAGGTAGAAACATGAAGCACAATCTTCAGCTAAGATTGACTGCTTCAATATATATAAATGCATATTAAGTTCTCTCCCCTTTGCAGATTGAAACAATAATTCAGTAAAACTGCTAATCCCTTTATTCCAGTATTTTCATTTTTAAAGTTTGATCATAAACTTTAATGAGATTTTTAAAATAAGTATTTTCCTTTACTTTTTACATTATGGTAAAATGATTAGCCCTGATATGTTATTTACATTTTTTAAATAAAATTTTGTCTATGTATGGTAACCAGTATTAGTCAATGACAATCTCTATATAACAATTGTAGTTTTTTCCCCTTAGATAATTAACTATGGCTTCAAGGTCTAGTGTACTTGTTAGACTTAATTACATTAATCCTAGATTTTATTTTGCGACTTTGGTGCTTGAGGACTATTTGATCTCCCAAATAACTAAGCTTACACTCGATGAATATTGTTATTGTAGTTTAACAATTCATTTTTTAAAATTCCCAGTTGAGATTTTTTTATATTCATTCTGGAGTTGATCCAAAACTTATTCTTAAAACTGTTCATGGCTTGTTTTTTTATGTATCAAATTTGTGCAAATGTAAAAGATCTATGTTATAAGTCATTTTGGCTAAATGACACATCTGATTAAGGATTATCTCAATTTATTTTAGTATCTTTTTTTAAAAAAAAAAGCTATAGCATAAATTTTAATAAATTTTTTATATGATATAGTTATTGAATAGTGATTGTTTTGTAATTGAAACTTATATCTATTTCACATTTGGCTACATATTTATACATATATTTCTATGTGATGTTTAATTATAAAACAACTTTCTAAATATAAAATACTAATTAAGTTGATGAAATAAACAATAAAGAGTTATAAAAATATTTTAGTAAACCAAAACATATATATATATATTAACCTTTGACTTTTCCAATAAAGCTAATATTTCATTTATTTAGAGTATTTAATAATAGTAATAATAAAAGATTTTATAAAATGAAATTTTCATTAAGTTAAACTATCTTTGCAAATCATATTTATTAAGATTAAATAAGCATATGCAAATCTAACTAGTAAATTATTTAAAGTATTTCCATCATAAATAAATATTATTGTATTTTACTTTGTTTTTCCAAAGTATTTTAAGCTTATGATTAAAATAAATTCTAATAATTTAAATCCAAAAGTGTAGCTAATAAGAGCTTAATATTAAGGAAGTTCAAACTATTCTAATACAATTTAGTATATCCAATTGGTGTCTGAATAAATCATAATACTAGTTAAATTTAATTTAATGTTAGAAGTTAGTGTGTAACCACTAAACATCACATGATCACTATCTCATACTAGCACAATAATTGTTATTAAACAATCTAAAACAAAGCAAAACTCTCCATATAGTAGTGCCATCTTGTGCTAACAAGAGCAATCAATGGATTTTATGCACAAGCCTTCTGGCATCCATTGATTGCTCTTGTTAGCACAAGATGGCACTACTATATGAAGAGTTTTGCTTTGTTAAATTAGTGTGTAGTTGTCATAATTATAATAAAGTATTTTATTTAAATAAGTTTCTTAACAATAATCAGTCCATTTGTTAAAATAGTCTTATTAAAGTTGAGTTTAGTGATGAAACTAAATTAGTTGATTTGAAAAATAGGTAATTAGTTTAGTGCTATTTAAAGGAAAGATTTAAATTAGTTAGTTTAAGATATATGGGATAATTCCTAAATGTGTGAGAGTGTGCATGCATTAGCAATTTTAATTTTTATTTATTAATGTGAATATTTCTTTATTTTAGAATATTGAATACTATTCTAAAATATTCTTATTTAGTTAAAAAAATTAAATAAAATATTGGTGAAACTTTAAGTTTGTTCATTAATATAATTTAAAAAAGTTTAAAGGGGTTAATAAAATAATTATTATATAATATTTTTTATTCTATTTTTATCAAAATAATTTCTTAATTAGTTTGTATCTTCAGTAATTATTAACATTCCTAGACTAACACTTGTTTGACTGATTGTCTAGTAAATATTTAAATTGTTACTATTTTTAGATTCAGACAATAAATACTAATGAACTATTAATTTGAAGGTTGAAAAATTAAGAGGAAAGGCTATTTCCTGTCAATCAAAATGATTGACATTAGCAAGCTATAAAAGCACATGCCTACATGTTAATAAGGATTTTTTTGGCCATCATTTTTATGAGAACTTGTAATGTTTTGTAAAAACAGCAGACATGTTTGTGCACTCCAGAAAAAACTAGAATTTATTCAAGAGGTTGTTTTAGATCGCGCACTGATAACTGTGGAATTTAATTAAGGCATTGACGTAATGGCGATTGACAATTCCAAAATATATTTGCTGATTGCAAATATTTCTGGATAAGAGACGATACCTTAAGATGGTGTATTAATTGTTGCAGTTATCAGGAAGTGATAAGAAGACTGGGTAACAACTACACAGGGCAGTATTTAGGGTACAATGCCAGTAGACATCTGTTCAATTCGAGTAGAGATATCTCGCATCAGTGCTTGCAGTTAATGACCAGTGCCCAGTGGAAATGTAGTCCACGGGTGTAGCTGAAAATCCCACAAAGATGGGGAGACTGCAGCAGAGATATTGAGAGCATTCATTGCAGACCATTCGTTGGGGAGCATTCATTGCAAGAGAACAGCGTGGGAATTGAACATTAGCGAACTGTAGAGATATAGTCTTGCAGACTTCACTATTCAGACTACGTAAAATCTAGTGAGTCTTATTGTATATAGTTATTTGCTGACCGCATAGTCATACTTGTGAATATAACATTGATGCAGTCGCATTTGGAACCTGTGAGTAGCGAATAAGTTTTGAACAAGTTTAGCTATAGACAAAGAAACCTGGTGAAAATGGAAATCGCAGTTAGTATAACATTAACAATGGAAGTGAAAGTTTGGAAATAAAATGCTTGTGCAGTCAACACCGGAAGCTGAGTCCCACCATGCTTGCGCAATCACCATTGAATGTAACTGGCGAAGAAGTTCGGCAGAAAATTTGAATCAAACATTTCTGAGTGAAATAACAAAAAAGTAAGAATAGAAAAACAACAAAACACCAAGGAATCGCAATAAGGGTTTTTCTGGAGTGGACTCCAGAAAAAACTAGAATTTATTTGAGAGGTTATTTTAGATCGTGTGCTGATAACTGTGGAATTTAATTAAGGCATTGACGTAATGGCGATCGACAATTCCAAGAGATATTTGCTGATTGCAAATATTTCTGGATAAGAGACAATACCTTATTGGATGGTGTATTAATTGTTGCAGTTATCAGGAAGTGATAAGAAGACTGGGTAAAAACTACACAGGGCAGTATTTAGGGTACAATGCCAGTAGACATCTGTTCAATTCAAGTAGAGATATCTTGCATCAGTGCTTGCAGTTAATAACCAGTGCCCAGTGGAAATGTAGTCCATGGATGTAGCTAAAAAGCCCACAGAGATGGGGAGACCACAGTGGAAATATTGAGAGCATTCATTGCAGACCATTCGTTGGAGAGCATTCGTTGCAGAGCATCCGTTGCAAGAGAACAGCATGGGAATTGAACATTAGCGAACTGTAGAGATATAGTCTTGCAGACTATTTGCTATTCAAACTACATAAAATCTAGTGAGTCTTATTGTATATAGTTATTTGCTGACCGCACAGTCATACTTGCGGATATAACAGAACTATAAACAGAAGTTTAAAGCTTAATTTAGGTAAAAGTATATATTTTTAAATAAGTTTAATTTTTTTCCCCAAGTAAAATAAGTATGTACAAAACTTTATCACATGCTAGGTTTCTCATCCCAAGTTAATCAAAAATCTAAATCAGCAATATTGAAGGAAGAATTTGGAAAGCAAAATGTTAAGTAATTGTTTAGTAATGAATAAAGCATTATTCTACAAAACTAACATGTTGCAGGTATCAAACATAGTTTATTCTATTTCACTTAAATACTATTATTTATTTATATCGTACATTTATTATAAACCATTTAAATTTTTTATTATAGAGTAAATTCACTGAAAATTTACCTTAATATTAACTATAACAGTTTTAACATCATTTTACAACCCATTAAGATAATAATAATTGTCAGAAACTTTTAAATGTTTCACTATCTATTTGGTTTTTCTTGGATAAGTTTACTTCAAAGAACTAATGATTTAGAAGAAAAAACTTCAAAGAACTAATGATTTAGAAAGAAAAAAACCATTTGTTTTGTAGACTAATCACATTTTATTATCATCAATAATTAATTAGTTATTTATCATGACTAAAAAAAAAAGAAAAAAAAAACACTTGATAAATTAATATATTCTCTCAAGAAATTAATTTAAATGAAAAATCTTTAAAACTTTTTGTCTTATGAAATGCTATGTTTATAGTATTAGCAAATAACATTTATGGACTAAATGCTACTAATTTTGACAAGAATTACTATTTTAGAATTTATATTATTCTATTAAGTGTTGAATAATTAATAGAATCTTGCTCTTTTCTTTGAAGAATGTTATATTTAAATATTTACTTTGAACCTGCTTAAATTTGGATAAGAAGGTTTATAACCAAACTTCAACTTCTATATTGAATATCTTGCTTGGAAAAACTTGCTGAAATTGGAAAAGAAGAAAGCATGATTAATTACTATATTTAAATAATTACCAGCTTTAGATAAAATGGAAAACCAGACAAATGTTGTGAGAAATGTTGAAAACTGTCCCATCAATTATATGTTGATGATTCATGAAATAATGGCCATTCATTTATTAACATGTTTTTTGTTGTGCATGTATGAAGTCTTTATAAAAAAAAAAAAACTGTTAATGCATATGTGCATTTTCAAATTATGTTCTCAGCATTTGGAGAAACATATTTACTTGTTAAATTTATTTGCTATCAAACCAGAAAGTCTTCAAGATTAAGAACTTTAATATTATACATTTTATAAAATAAAATAAAAAGGTTTAGATAAAATTTTATGCTTTAGCTTTAGGTCATGCATTTATAACTTATTATTATTATATGCTATTTTAAAATATTAATTTTTTTTAATGGCCTAGCATGCCTGAAAGAAGTTCACTTATTATTATTCATGATACTTTATACTATATAATGATTTGATATTAAGTTATTTTAAAAAATATTGCTTTGTTCTTTATTATTAGAAGTACATTTTATAATAAATGCTTATATGTTATAAAAGAATATGTATATTTCTTGTTCTTTTAATTGCTTAAGGCTACATTTATTCAGTCATATTTGACTATATTATTATTTTATCAGTTTTATGCATCAATTTGGTATTATGTTTATTGAGAGTTTAGAATTAATTCCTCTTATGTATATTTGATATGTTATCTGACCATTGTATATTTCCAAGGTATGCAAACTTATTTCCACCTTGATGATTTTGAGATAGAGCTTGGCTCTCTCATTGTTGCTATTGGAATAATTTAGATCCCTTATAAGAAGATAGAGGGTCTCTCTCTCTCTGGTATTGTTGACATTTTCCTTGAGTGATATTTTCCTTATGTTTTATGTTTGTAATGAGATGGCTTATCCCCATTTTATTAAATATGTCTAGAGATAAGAGTATGTATTTTGGGATTATTGATTTATTTAGCTTTTCCTATTAGAAGTATCTTCTTTATACTGTATTTACCACCATGTAGTTTATATTTTAGTATATTGACAATTGATAGGTTTGTAATTTTGAAGTATATCATTCTTTCTTCAGGAGCACTTTTAACTCCTAAGTATAGATTGAGAGTTTTTGATGTGTAAATCTGTTTTTCTTTGTTTTTCCAGCAATACATGAGATAAAACAGATAATGACTTATTCAAAATTTATAAATTTATATTCTTTAGCCTAAATAAGCAATATGCATCATCATCATCATCATCATCATCCAGAAGCAAATCATTGCTGCATTGTTAAGTTCTAAATATCATTCATGTTTACTCATTGTTGGGATAATACCATAGAGTGTATGAGTGTACATGTGTAACCTCTGAGAACAATTTGAAGATTTAATACAACTCCAGAAATTAACCCCTCCCCCCATAGAATTGATAAGTAATACATAAATTAATGAAAACTATAGATTATAAAATTGTAGAATTGTTTTACGACATATTTTATGCAAGAAGTTATAAAGCCGTCCCATAAATTTGTTTATAATTTAATAAAATTGTATCATTTTAAAGACACAAAATATTTTAGTGATAATAACTATTTAATTTTAAGGATGAAAATTTTTTGTAATAACATCTTACTTATAAGATGTACATGTCCACGTAAGCCCATCATTGGTCATGAATATTTAATTTATTCATTTAATTTTCTCATTTAAATAAATTTAAATTGTAAAAGTATTCTCCTGTAAGCAACTGCATTAGATTAATTTACCAGTGTTTTGAAAATTTTGTAACAGACTTTCATGTTGTTCATATTTATAAAATTTGTTTATTGTAAAATAAATATTATTTTGTTAAGTCTTGTGTAGTGTCTCTGTAATGTCTTGATATTCACCAATCAATACTCAGAAATCTAAGTGTAATTTATAATGCATATATTTTTCATGCTATTTATCCAAAGTACAATAGCATAAATTGAAATCTTAAACTACTTAATGATGATGATTTTGCAGATATGAAGAATACTTTTGAAATAAAATATTAATCATTTTATTCTATTGATCGCTGTAATTTAAAACTGCAACTTATTTAAATATGACTGCTTTTATAATCAATCATTGTCTATTTTCATTTAATAAAATTTATTATATTGTTGATGAATATTTTGAGCTGCCATAAAATCTTTTTCTCACTTTTGGTATTCGAATGCCATACTAGAAGATGATTGTACTATTCCGAATTTAGAGTTGTATATATTTTTGTTTTAATTAAAATATTTTATTAACATTTTTATTATTGTTATTATTATATAGTTGATATACATTAACATGTAGAAAAAGTGTATGACTTCTCATGTCTATCACTACAATATCATTCATTTTATTAATAACATGTTTATAAAAACAAAATATTGAGAAAATTTAGCCTTAAAATATAATACAAGAACCCTGACACGGATAATATCATAAATTCTATAAAATAAGAACTTATACTTATTGTTAAAGAAAAAGCAAAGTGGCATAAACAAATCAATAAGATTATAAAAGATGATTATTTTATTAAAATGTGAATTTGATCATGGCAATAAGATGATGAAGAGGGGGTTGGAAGTGTAAAATTATATTGGAGTGGAATAATGAAAGAAATTTTATTATGAGTAAAGAAATTATTATACCCTTGCTACTTTATGATGTGTGCTATAAATATTGGAAGCTTTGACATTATTCTTTATAATGTTTGATGATGATGATGATGATGATGATGATTATTATTATTATTATTCTTTATAATGTTTGATGATGATGATGATGATGATGATGATTATTATTATTATTATTATTATTATTATTATTATTATTATTATTATTATTATTATTATTATTATTATTATTATTATTATTATTATTATTATTATTATTATTATTATTATTATAGCTCTCTTTATTGTTAGCATAAATAGTAGTAGCAAAGAACCCTGAGCTTTGTCTGATTCCACGATTCACCACAATTCATAATTTACTTGTTGATCTCTAATTATGTCCAGTTTCACTAGGTACTACATTGTAACATCCACTGCTCTATTAGGGTTTTTTTATGAGTTAACTATCCATACTCATGACCAAATTATGTCCTATCTATTAAATTTGTTTCGTCAGACAATTCAGTAAGATTTAATGGATGCAATTATTTTTCGTGGTCGCACAACACCCTTTTAACTGATGTAACTACTAAATAATGGGATCATGTA
This sequence comes from Epiperipatus broadwayi, assembly GCA_028023455.1. Classification (NCBI taxonomy): domain Eukaryota; kingdom Metazoa; phylum Onychophora; class Udeonychophora; order Euonychophora; family Peripatidae; genus Epiperipatus; species Epiperipatus broadwayi. Next base: position 45,446 of record JAQFVV010000479.1, on the reverse strand, counting down.
AGCCTGCTTTTAATTTATTTAAAAGGTGCTAGGATTCTGTATTGGAATCCACTGGCTAAACCCCTTTTATTTATTTAGTTATGACAAAATTATCTAAAAACTGCGGAGGATTGAGTTTCAGTACAACGTTGGCAAAGGTAAATTATATTTTCAAATCTTAATAATTAACATTAATAAATTTATTAATAATCATTAATAACATAAAATGAATAGTTGGTATTAGAAATAAATATTTTTATTCTAACAAATTAAAATATTAAAAAAAAACACATTATGAATTAATTAATTGGAAAGATGACATGCATGCTAATCCAGATATGAATCAATTAATAAAAAAAAACAGTTCAACAATTATAGTTCTTGGGTAAACAAGAATCTCTTGATAATACAATTTGAAGTCTTTATCAGGATTATTTTAAGCTTATTTTAAGAATTATTTGCAAACTTTGTCACAATCGGTTACTCTTAACTTACTGGTAAGTTAGTGTAGGTTTATGGGATGGCGAGCTCATAAGAATTTCCATTGGTCTCTCCTGCTGGCATCTTCCATTATTGTCCCGTTCTATAGCTGGAGAAAAGGCATGGTTGTAGTGACCCTTTCATTGCAAAAAGTGGTCTTCACAAGGCCCATTTCCATGCTTGCATGACAGCTTGGTACAGCAAGTGGTGTACCTGTGCAGAAGTATATTACTACCACAGATTATGCTCACGGAAACCTCCAACTCTCAGACATGTAACTAGAAGGTAAAGAGAAGACGTAGATTGAAGTTGTCCTTTTTTTATACCTCGATCCTGTTTTTGAAACTTCTGTACATCCTTTTGTCCTTTTATCAGCATATAAGATAATAATCTTGTACACTCTCTCTTAAATTTAAGCTACAAAGTCATCCTTTCACAAAGTTCTTCTGCCATCTTTAATTAGCTAAAATATTTTTCTTTTAGCTTATCTGGATTAGTAAGTTGTGTGTCTTTTGTTCTTTCCAATTTTTACCTTAATTTTTAATTGGATACCAAAAAAAAATATGGACGAAAATTTTATTTTCATTGTACATTTAAAAAAATAAAAAATTATACAAACCAAAAATTTAATTGCATCTTTTTAGCATATAAAAGTGATTTACCTGCTGCAGAAGAAGCTATAAGTATCAACCAAAAAAATCAAATCAATTTAGGCCTAGTACTTTCGAAGTTTTGCCAAAATAAGTTATAAACATAGCTGTGATGTTATAAACTAATAAAATATGCAAATGCGAATGCAAATTAATTTGTCCATTTTCTCGAAATAGAAAAACATGTATCACGTCTATTTATGGCATTGTTATCACTGACAATAAAATATGCCTCCTTAATTTTTCTTTTGCAATCATTGGCTTCGGAACATACTATCTTGGGGTTGCAGGGTTCAAACACATGGCCAGCCTGCTTTTCATGTTCAAAAAATATTGAAAAGTTATCATTATTCTTTTTTGCTCTTCTATATTATACATGTGTTGAGCAGCTCTATTCTGATCAGTGGCCTTGGTTTGCCCACAGTATATGGCACTGCATCCAGCCTGCAGGCATGAAATACTGTATATGACCTGGGATGTCTGAGATGGATCCATTCTGTCCTTCGAATTATTAATTAGTCTGTTAGTATTAGGGGGAGTGTGGAAGCCAACCTTAAATTCACTAGCTAAAGTCTTTATAAACTGTTGTGATAATTTGGGGATATAAGGGGGGGGTAATTTGAGGTTTATCTTTAATTATTTGGTTAGTTATTGTTTTTTTTTTTGTAAAATTGATCTATTTTCTTTGTAATTAATCTGTAGCTGAAGTCGACACTAAATAAATCTTTGATATAGCCTGCAATATTTGTCTTCCTATCAGATTCAAATTTACACAAATTTTGATTCCTAAATAAAAACACATTTAAACCTGCAAATTTATGTGCTGTAGGTGAATTGGAGTTTGGGTGGGCAAAACCTCTGACCCCAAGAGGCTTATTTATCATGCTATAATGCAAAGCTCTGCCTTCTCTATGTACAAGCAAATCCAAATATTTTAGCTTCTGCAATTCGTTTTCCCAAGTGGTGTTTATAATTAATTTAGTTTGCAGTTATAATTCATTTTTAATGTTGGTGATTACATCTTTTGGAGCTGCAATAAACACATCATCCACATAACGTGAGTAAATTAATTCTGAAGTGTTAGAGATGTATTTAGAAATGATTTATTTTTCGAAAAACTTTAAAAATATGCTAGAAATTACTCCACTTAAGGAAAGACCCATCGGCCAACCGTCTCTCATATACCATCCACCCTCAAAAGTTGTAAAAATGTTATTGTCTAACCAATTAAGGAAAACTAATATAAAGTTCATGCGCTCATTTGGACAATGATTATTTATTAATTCTTCATAACGACATCAATCGACCATTTCCTGTTAATGGATCCGTATAATTCTGTCAGGTCCATGGCTGCAATTTCAACATTTTGGTTTATTAATTAATGTATTCTTGATTTTTCTAACAAACTCGAAGGAAGACTTAATTGTGAAGTCGCCAAAACCTACACTATCAACCAACCATTGGTTCACCAGCTTAGCTGTTTCAAAGTAATGCACTCCTCCAAAATCTAGCATTAGTCTTAATGGCTCTCCAGGTTTGTATAGCTTTGAGTTGGCAAACATTCTTGGTGGCCTGGTGGCAGATGGATAAATTCTGTAATATTCTGCTCTCGATATACCTTTGTCTTTGTTAGCTCTGCGGATTGAGGTGATAAATTTTTCTCTATTAAGCTTGTTGTTAAAATTTTCTACCAAATTAAATTTTAACTTTATGATTTGAATCGTCATTTTTTCTTTATAATCTAAGAGCACAAATCTGTTGCCCTTGTCTTCTTTTATACATATAATATAGTTGTTTTTTTTAAGAAGTGTTTAGTTTTTTTAATGTTGTTATTCCAGCTGTCAAATCTCACATACATTTATTTATGTCGTATAGATTTAACAATATCGGAAATAATGTTGTCTCTCTGATGATTGTTTAACAGACTTGATTCTGTGTCTGCGATTAACTCTAGTTTTGGGAGTTTCCATTGCCCTCCAACAAATTTAGGTCCCTATGAGAAAACTGTTTTTATTTCCGCTGGAGGAGTAACGGCAGCTTTATTGACGTAGTTCTCTTTCGCTATATGAATATTAATATTTTGTTTTTTCACCAAGAAACTTATTTTGCGCTCGAACCTACCAGCAAACTTTCTTTCAGAGATGTCAAGTTTTCTTATTATCCATGGGGGCAGGATTTCATTTGCAGTAATCCTTCTCCATCTTTTATTTTCTTTTTTCAATGCGCACTTGCACTCTTTAATAATAAAGCCGAGGAGCTGCGTTTGTAGTTGTTTAGTAATTTTGTCATGATTATATATTGATCTATCTATTTTTAAATTACAGCAATTTGGAACAATAAAGCAATCTCTGCATTTTAATAAAAACTCAAGTCTCTGCTGGAATAATCTAATAGATATTCCTAACCGTAGAATGAATTTCTCTTTAATATTATTCATATCTGTAATAATAATTTAAAATACTTCTCTCAAAAAACGTAATAGCATATAAAAGCGATTTACCCGCTGCAGAAGAAGCTATAAGTATCAACCAAAAAAATCAAATCAATTTAGGCCTAGTACTTTCGAGGTTTTCCCTCATATTCATGGCCAAAATAAGTTATAAACATTTCTGTGATGTTATAAACTAATAAAATATGCAAATGCGAATGCAAATTAATTTGTCCATTTTCTCAAAATAGAAAAACATGTATTGCATCTATTTATGGCATTGATATCACTGACAATAAAATATGCCTCCTTGATTTTTCTTTTGCAATCATTGGCTTCGGACCATACTATCTTGGGGTTGCAGGGTTCAAACACATGGCAAGAATGCTAAATTTACTTTTTTTTTTCTTAGCTTTTAAATATCTTACCGGATGCCAATATATTTGTAGCATATAAACAAATGGTACAACATATATATATATATAGACAGCCATTCATAAATGAGTATGGCCATTTAAATTCTGAGGAAAGAAAAAAAAATTGCTCCAAAAATGAATATTTGCAATGGCTATACAAACCAATCCGGGAAATACAAATACATGCACATATAAAATATTCTAATACATTTTTTTTTTTTTTTGATATTTTGCAATTCCATTTTTTAATTTCTTCAGCATAAAATTTTCTTTCTGAAATACTCAAACAGCATGACTAATTATGGCTCTATAATGTATTTCATTTTTTGCCATATCTTCCCAATGGAAATAATCAATATTGCACACATATAGACTATGATGATCCATTTTTTAATTTTTTTGATATTTTGCAATGTTGTCTTTTAATTTCTTCAGCAGAAATTTTTCCCTTGAAATATCCAAATATTATGAGTAATTGTAGCTCTGTAATATATTTTATTCTTTGCTACATCTTCCCAATGGATATAATAAATATTGTACTTCTTAAAATACCTTTAAGATAATCCTCCCTAATGTAGATAGGGTCTACATCTCCCACGAAAACAATGCTTAAGTTCGTCATAAAACAATCTTTTTAAAAGTTTTGCATAATTAATTCATTTTATGTATAAAAGATTTTATAATAATAGACTCAATACTGTCTGTCATACCCAGCAAGCTAAAGAACATATTGATTGGTTTTCCGATTTTTCCGATGTATTTTTAAAATTTTATAAAATATCATTAATCTCACCACTTTACTATAAAGTAATTATTTACCTGTGATGAAAATGGAGTATTTTCAATATCTAAGCCCATCTTTCTACTCATTAAACTACCAAGATATTTAAATTGGTTTACATTCTCAAGTTGATAACCATCAAGCTAAAAATTGTTTCTGTTGCTTGTAAATACTTAAGTTTTTTTGAATATTAATTGTCAAAGTTTTTAAATGTTGCATTCAAAACATTAAATGTATTTTGTAAATGTTCTTTTAAACTAGAAAAGTAGCATAATCAATGGCATATTGTAAATTCAGAATTCAAGAAGCAAAACTTCTTGTTTTTGCTTTTAACTATTACATATTAAAAATTCTACCATAAACCTGTAATGCATCTTAATTACACTTTCATTACACTACCCATAATTAGTTCCAATAATAACTGTCATAAAAATTGAAAACACTGTTGGAGCAAATATACATCCTTGTTTAACACCAGTTTTCATTTCAAGTATCTCAAATTTTTTATTAGTTCTTCCTTTTATTCCATTATATAGAAGCTGTATAATTCAAGAAAATTTTGGTAGATAACCAGTTAATTTTAAACAATGCTATAATAAATCTGTAAGGTTAACTGGATGAAATACTTTGACCAAATCAGTAAAAGTAATACATATATTATTCTTTTGTTTATGACACTTTTTTGCATTTGCCTCATAGCATAAACTATATCCATAATGCTTCATGATTTTCTAAAATCACATTGAGTCTCTGATCACTATTTATTTATGACCAGAAGCAAGCCATTCAACAAAATCCTTACTGTATTGGATAATAATGACATTTCGTGGCAATTACTGCAATAAACTGGAACAATTGAAGCATCCTTAAAGTCAAGTAACATAACTGAATGGGTAAATATATTTCTAAAGATATCAAATATTTTTGAAGCTAACATATTATCACCATATCTTATTAATAAATGGAAATAGAAAAGAAAAAAAATAATTAATTTAAAACTGAGTAAGAAAGATTACTATAGAACTTTTGTAAAATAATAGTTATCTTTCAGCAGAATAAATAAATTTTTAATTATATGGTAACATGATAATTAAATATTTATTTAATAATTTTTATTGTGTATGTTGACTTTGAGTATATCATTGATATCACCATTAGTTCCCATTTGTAATGCGTATACTCATTTTAATTCTAGAAAATAAAAATAAAGATAGAAAGATAATAAAAAAATAATTTGAAATTAATTTTGCAATGATTACACAAATCAATCTTAAGTCTCAAACATGTCACATATACTAGTTATAAGAAGGGTTGTGATTATGGCATTTTAGTGGTAATTATATGTTAGACTATTTCCATAATCTAATATTAAATATCGAATGTCTTTAGAAAAAAATCAAGCTTTATTTAAACTTTATCACGAACATTCAACTTTATTTAAACTTTCTAAATACAATCAATTGTTAGTAATATCAGACAGATTAGTGTTATATGCTAACCTGTGTGCTAGTATTAAAACAGGCAAAATTTTTCATAGAGTAGTGTCCCTCAGTGCAAGCCAGAGTAATCAATGGATATCAGAAGGCCTGTACATAAAATCCCTATCTAGTGCATACTCATCCAATATCCCCAGACAAGTTTCTGGCTTGTGGCCTTCATCAGTGAGGAGCCTTATATCTGAGAGCACAGAGGGTAGTATATGCATAACATCTTGAGAAAGTATTATTTTCTCTTTTTCAAGTATTTCTAGCATGACTGGACTCTTGGATTTTTAAATATTGAATTTTAAGGTAATGCTCTAACCAACTGAGCCATTTTACCAAACATTTCTTCTCAAAATTCTTAGTCCTTTGGCACCCAAGACCCAGTCCTTTGTTGGGGATTCTAGACACTTTGTAAAATGCAACATGACAATTGAAAGAAATGATTTACTAGTAAGCGTTGATGTGGAAAGTTTGCTCACAAATGTACCATGTGAAGAAGCATTGTCTATTGTAAGAAAAAGACTAAATACTGATAATAGCTTAAAAACCAGAACAACTTTTCCTATTAATAGTATAGTGGAACTAATAAACATCACATGATCACCATTTCTTATGCTTGATCTTAACTGTTATTAAAACAGGTAAAACTCTCTATATGTATTGTCACTCAGTGCAAGACAGAGTAATCAGTGGATGCCAGAAGGCTTGTGCATAAAATCCCCATCTAGTGTCTACTCATCCAATATCCTCAGACTAGTTTTTGGCTTGTGGCCTTCATCAGTGAGAAACCTGGGATCTGAGAGCACTACACCTAGATCTTAGGATCTAATGCAACCCTCCAGCAGCCACCTTTTATCTAACTGTTATTAAAACAGGCAAAACTCACTATACATATTGCCACTCAGTGCAAGCCACAGTCAATGCACTGAGTGGCAATACATATAGAGAGTTTTGCCTATTTAGTAACACTTAAGAGCAAACATAAGAAATGGTGATCATGTGATGTTTATTGGCTTAAAACCAATCCTACCTAATAGGATAGTAGTGGCTATGGTTATTAAAGAACCAAAGACACCAAAATGTATGGGTACTAAACTGAGTTCAGACCTATATGACTATATAGGCTGATGAGCTTGGATTGAAAATATTATAGTGTTTTCAATTTGTCTCATAGTTTTGTAGTTAACTAGAGATAAATGGTGGCTGCTGGTGAGTTGCATTAGATCCTAAGATCTAGTTGCAGTGCTCTCAGAGACAAGGCTCCTCACTGATGAAATCCATAAGCCAGAACCTACTCTGGGTATATTGGATGAATAAGAACTAGGTGGGGATTTTATCCACAAGCTTTCTGGCATCCATTGATTACTCTGGATTGCACTGAGTGGCAATATGTATAGAGAGTTTTGCCTGTTTTTATAATGGAATTATTAACATTCTGCATTACAACTATCTACTTTCAATACAATACATAATCCTTCCAAAAAAATCAAACAATGGTTATGAGCTCACCAGTCACCTCTGATTAGCAATATTTACATGGAGGAACTTCAAACCACATCAATAAAGACTACTCTACATTCACCTAAAGTTGCCTTTATTATATTGATTTGTTATAAACCATGTGATGAAGTATTTCTACAAACTTTCTGGAAACACATTAACAACACATCCCCTTCAATTAAATTTACAATAGAATCAGAACAAGAACATAAATTGGCATTCTTAGATGTTCTTGTGACAAGTCTCCCTCATTGCAAAATCAAAACTATAGTTTACAGTAAACCCACACATATAGAAAATACTTAGCATATACATCAATATCTCTAGAAACACAAAACATGGAGATATACTATCACTATGGAACAGAGCAAAAGAAGTTTGTTCAGAACCAGCGATTTGAAAAAAAGATCCATATAGAACTCTTTAAAAAATGATTAACTGTAAGCAGTTATTAGAAAATCTTAAAAGACAACATAAAGAACTATCAAAAGAAAGAACAATTATTGGTATTGCAGTATATCCTTATATACCAAAAAGAGCAGATAAATTAAGAAAAATCTGCAATCAGTATAATATCAGAACAACTTTCCAGAGCCATACCATGCTATGAGGAAATCTAACATCTACAAAGCCTAAACTTGAGGTGCAAAAAACAAAAACTGTATCTATAAAATACCATGTGAATGTGGAAGAATGTATATTGGTGAGACTAGTTGTCCTATTGAAAAGCAGTTGCAAAAGCTTAAACTGATGATTATAAAAAAGAAAACAGATGTGACTAAGGTAGCACACTATGTATGTACCACTGAACATATATTCAAGTGAGAAAATGCAAAAATATTGGAGAGGAAGATACAAAACAGAAATTTCTAAAATGCTGCTTCCATGACAATGGTGAATATCCCAATTTAACCTAGGTTGACAATACATAATAAATAGAAAGCACTAATCAACTTTGACCTTAGGAAAAAGTGGAGAAATCAGGAGGAATCTCATATATATGAAATTTCTACTGGCTGTAACCTTTTTCAGAGTGGTCAGTTGGTTAGAGCATTACTTTAAGATTCAATATTCAAAAATCTAAGAGTCAAGATTCAATTCCTGTGCTAGTACTGTCACTAGTCAGGCCAGCAACATCTGAAGAAGAAAGGAGAATAATACCTTTCAAAACATTATGCATATACCAACCTGTGTGTTATTATTAATAGTTGAATGTACTTTTTTTCTAAAGACATTTAATACTCAATACTAGATTATTTAAATAGGCCAATATATAAATACAACTATAGGACAATGTTGTAAACATGTTTTAATATTATAAGAAAACGTAACAAGATTTTAAAAAAACCCAACACCACCACATACATGTTCTGTGAATATTAGACATTAAAATGTTTGGCCAAAATGTGATTGATTATTATAATAATAACATCAGCATCAAATGATTTATTGTTGTAAATTCATAAGAAGTTTGAGCACTGGAAATGACAGAACTGGCCCATAATCTATGGTCTTTGACTGCCAAAATCTGTCACTCCATTGCTGTACCAAATTACATGGGATTAAATTATTAGTTATGTTATAGACAGATAACCAGTAGCAATTATTTTTTCTGTGCATTTATTCTATACATTTTTATACTATTATAGTTGGGTACTCAAATTCTATTTTATATTTATTTGATTCCTTAAAACAACTCATGTTCAGAATATTGGAATAACTACTTGATAAATTGAAAAAATGGCATATTTTACATAGATAAGATAGATTTACTTAAAAAATATAACAGAAAATAAAATCTAAAAAAAAAAACATTTATGTTTGTTATAATAAATAAATACTTTTTATTGTTCAGAAATTAATCTAAAAATAAATTTTATCTCATTCATTTATATCATTAGAATGTTTTATTTTTTGATAAAGATATGTTCAAGTTACACTTGCATCGTTTATTGATTGTATTTGAATTTTTTTGTTTACTTTTTTAAAAAGAAATGTAAGAATAAACTTGGTGTTCTTCATTTAGAGCTTTTGATTTCAGAATGCTATCTGTTTTGATTCTAAAAAAGTTTTCAGTTTGCTCACTTGTATACCAGTGTTTGAAAGAAATACATCTTAAATCAAAGATTTCTTTAGAAAAGTAATTGTCAGTAAAAAACCTAAGTTGAAATTTTTAGGTCACAATGACCTTAATGAAAGATAAGCATCTTGTATTAAATGCAATAATTTTCAACAAGATCAGAGGTACATTCCTGAATTATTTTGCAGTCACATCTGGATCACGTATGCTGGGAAATATCTCAGCAAAAAAAAGCAATGGACTGGATCTCTTTTTAGGCTTTTTTTGTTTTGGATATGCATCGCTGACTGTCAAAAGTAATCAAAGAAAATAATTTACTGATCTTAACATCATTATTTTTTGCTGTTACAAAGTCAGTTCGTTTTTATTTTGTAATTTGTATTGAATTTTAAAAAAACCTAGACATAATTTCTTATATAAAAAATAAAAAATTGTAGCTAATTGTTATTTTGTCCCTTTAGTAATTATTATTTTCATCAAAGCCGTTGATGACCTTTACAATTGACCATATTTATATTGTCTCACTTTTTCAAAACCAAAGAAGACATTTAAAAATTTCAAAGTAATACAAGTAAAAATTCTAAACAAATCTGTTGATTACAATATTTAGGAGATTTAAAATTATACATTTAATTTATAAGACAATAAAAAACATAAACTTAATTGTACTTTTTTTCTTCTGTAATTCACCCCTACCCCATCTTTATTCCAAATTTAATAAGAAATTAAAAAGGCAAATAATGCTAAAGATTCTAAAAACAAACCTATCAATTATAAGTAATAAGAGATTTAAAAAACCCTCACCTGCATTGAAAATTATTGAAAGTTCCTCAGAGAAAGCACTGTTATCTCATAACTTTAGATCATAGTATTAATGTTATCATAAGTGATAATGACCTGCATTTTTTAAGAAGTATATTTTAACAATGCTTTTATTGATGTTAAAGTTGAAAAAAATCAGAAAAGTTCAGCATCTTATAGACTAAGACTAACATCAAAAGACTTCTCCTTTGATGATTTGACAGAAGAAAATGCTCTGAGGGCATTCACATTCTTCTGGTCTAGTTTTCACATAAAAATTTTTGAAATATAATTTAAAATGATTTTTTGCTTGTTTATAAAAGATTTTTGATTTTTTTACACACTAATTGGTTGATTATAAACAGATAAACTTTCAACTGATTCATTTATGTTTTACTTTTAGAAATAAAAAATAATAAAATTGACCATAATATAAAGAAAATAAAAATGACAACATCTATTATGTCATTATTTGTCAAAATTGACATCATGAAAAAATCTTCTAAAATATTGTAATTTTTGTAAGAAAACATCAGATTTTAAATCAGAATTTGATAGAGTAATCATAAATCTACTTTAATTCATTCCCATTAATGATACAAACTTAAAATAAAAAGGAATTTATTCATTTTTAATTTTAGTATTTGCATAAATATCTGTGATGACAACTATGGTCTACAAGTCAGTTTTTAAATATTTAAAATGGTCAAATGTGATTTTTTAAAATATTAATTTATAAAATTAAATTAAAAGGAAGTCAAGTTCAATTTATTTCTTATATTATTTGCTTATAAAATTAATATGGAATCATATCTAATTTATTGAGTTTTAGTATCAAAAAAAGATTTAATAAAGTAGAATGGTTAAGCATTTTTGAAAACTATCACCAGATGGGACAATATAAAGTGTCAGGTAGCAAAGGGTTAAATTACAATTTTAATTTAGAATAAATTATGTTTTTAAGTCACTAGTATTACATAATATTTGATGAGAAATCACTTTCTTAAATAAAAAGAATCTTAAGCAGTATTTTGAAGAACCATTAAACATAAAATGAAATGTAGGTACCTGACTATTTTTTATCTTCAATTAGCCAGTGAAAAATGCTTATAGTTTATTTTAAAATTTAGAAATATATTAAAGCTTTTTTTCTGATACCAGATTGGAAGGGCATGATATGGCAGCAACAGAAATTCTGAAGTCTAGTTTAAAACTTTGAAAGTTTGAAATATTTAGGTAAATATCTACTTAGAAAAAAAATATACACATTACAAATAAAACACAGCAACTAGAATTTGTTGATTATATGAAATAAAGTCATGTAAAAAATTTAATAAGCAAATCAAATTCTGAAAAATGTAGATGAGATTCTAAAAATATATACTGCTCATTAGCTGCTCTACTATGCAGTTTATAAGTTGATTGGATGATTTCAAAAGAATTTCCAAAAAATGTCTAATACAATGCAAATATGTAATAAAAGAGATATTCAGTGATAAAAATCCACCAAAACAATATTTGAATGCTAAAGACAAATTTGGGATCCCCAGTTTTATATAATTACTTACTGAAATTAAAAAATAATTTGAGCATTTCAAAAACTAATTGATGCTTACACTAATCTCTTTGCTGAACTTCAGCAATTTCACTCATCTACATGCCATGAATTCAGTATTAAAAACTATTTGAAACATATTCATTCATGGTGGTTTCCATAAAATAACTTAAAAACCCAGCTTTATTGTGCATTTTTATACATGTATAGTTCAATTTTTCAACTCTAAGTATTTAAAAATAAATAAATAAATATGAAATAAGATAAGTTAGATATTTTTACTATATTTAAATAAAGATTTTTTTAAAAAAACTGGAAAACAAGGATCACAATTACCGTAAAAATATTAGGTATTATTTTGCCCCATAATCTTCCAAAGCATAGTTTAAAGTCGTTTTCGATATTTTTTTTTCGTTAGCATTTATTCTTATAGCAATTTTAATTTTGAAATATGCATTAGAAAATTGAAAAATTATATATGTTTTATTGCTCTGATTACAAATAATTAAGATTATTTTTATTGCTTTTATTTAATATTAAATAATAATTTAAAAAGTGTGCATGTAAAATATAGTTGTGTATTCTAGTCTGCAAAATACCATTAAACTAAATGTTTAATGTCTTAGTTCATTTTAACACTTATTGAACATACTTTGGTCATTTAAGCAATGTAAGAATTGAAGAGCCACATTATTATTAGACTTACCATAATTTTTTTAATTAAATTAGGACCAATTGGAATTTGATATGGTCTGCCACTGGATGGCAAATGTAAAATCACATTGGGCGAAATATGTAATTCTATCAGCAATATAGAGTTAGTTTGTTGAGATTAAGTTTGCTCATAGATTCTTATCAGAGTCTTTTACACTGTGTTAAACAACCTGACACCAGCTTTGGACATTGTGCAAGATTTAAAAAATCATAGTTTAAGGTATTTGGATGAAGTGAGCCAATTCTTTCTACCAGCTAGGAAATACTGAGAAAGATTATTATATATCCATTCATTATTATATGGTGTCATGCTTAGCAAACTCTGAATTTTTATATTTGAGTTGGCAAAAAATACAGTTTGTCTTTATTATTTGGATGGAATTTTAATAAAAATTAAGAGACAGAGAATAGAAGCAGATATTCTAAGAGTCTATGCTTTGCTTATCAGCACAAGTAAAACAGTTAAACTAAACATGTTTTATTGGCAAAGAATATTTTGTTTACTCAGAACTTCCATATTTTTCATTTGAAATGTTTTTCTTTTCAGATATTTTGTATTCTTTTTGAATATTGTCATAAAACGCTAGAGCTTAATAGAAAATTTTCACCATCAGTAGACTCCTAATTACAGCTTCCAACATATTACCCTCTTCTTCTGACAATATGTTATTTATTAGAAATAACACATATTTAATGGATACAGAAGTACCAGGAACACAAAAATGTATTTTATAACAGCATTAATATTTTTTACTACTAAATTTCTTTCTTTTTAATGAACGAAAAGGTCTTCTTCATTCCCATAGTTTTGTGTTGTACACATTTTTGTCTTAGAATTTTCAAAGCTTTATGCAATAATAATCTGACCAAATAATTGATCAATGATTATTATTTGCTTACCAATATTTTTATTGATCTTAACTGCTGATTGCTTAATACTGGGCCAAGATATGAATTTAGAATTTAACCACACTAAGTTTTCTGACACTAAAAAGTCTTCTTTCCATATGTATAGATATGAAAGATAAAACTTTAAATTCTCTCATCAGTTTTTCAATGTTTTTATCATTTTCTTCTTCCCAACAAGATATTTGCTCATTAAAGTGCAAATTTTATATATTTTTTTCATTTTTCCAATATTTGTAACCAGGTTAGTTTAACATTTATTGTGCTGGCATTCTTTTTTTCTGGGACCAAAATCATTTTGTTGAAAAGGAAAAAATGACCATGTATAAACCCATAAACATACTTTATCACACTTTTTATCAAAGAATAACTTTATTAATCTTATCTGGTGGTGTTGAGAGAACAAAAATGGAATTTTTAAGCCATCATGGTCTAGGGTTTTTAAAAACAAAAGTGGGATTTTAAACCACTATAGATGGTGTTTTTAAGAAGAAAAGTGGGAATAAAAATCATTGTGGGTAGTGATTTTGAGAACAAAAATGAAAGTTTAAATTATCAAAAATGTAAAAAATTATTTCATCGTTCTATTCTGACTAATTCACAAAAATCATTTAGCTATGTCACATGGTTTATATATATATAAATATTAAAAAATGTTTTGACAGTAGGTGCTTCAATATCAATTGATAATGCATTTACAGCTGAAGATAGTTGTGAGTAATGTGTGTCCCACTGCCAATACCAACAAAGGTCCTTCCTAGTTTGCTTTTTAATTATTATAACATTATTATCCTTGTCTTTTTGTTTTACATTGACAAAATTTGTATTATAGTTGTCTTTACAGAATCTAACAACTCCTACTTTAACCAATGTTTACAAATTACTGAAATTAAGATATCAGTTAAAGTCTCTGTAGTCTTGCCAAATATTCAAAACATTACACATACCCTTTTCTATAATGCTGAATCATAAAATATATCCTTTTAATATAATTTATGTTCAAAGCATTTATGGAAATTGTAATAAAGTTTGCCTCTGCTAAGTTTTCAACAGATTTAGATTTTATCATTGGCACAATTATATTCAAAATCATGAATATTCTCAGAGAAGGTTGATAATCTTGAATTATAAGAAGTTAATAGCTACAAATACCTTAATCAGATTATAATACTGATAAAAACATAATGGATGAAATTAATCATATAATTAAACTTGGATTAAATGCTTTTGATAAAAAAAAACAATATTAAAAGAAAATATACCTATGGGTTTGAAAAGAAATGTTTTTAATAGACACATAATATAAAAGCAATACATAAACTTTAGATTATTAAAATATGAAAGAATATATTGGAGTAACAAAAAGTGATCTAAAGTAAAATATGCGGCTGAGAAGACAAACAACTATCATTGATATCACAGACTTGGGTTGAACATACTGCTAGAAGAGATAATAACAGATGGTCAGTCAAAATCATAAATTGGATTTCAAGAGATTGTATAAGACCCATAAAAAGATCACATATAAAATATAAAAGATAAGAAAAATTGTTGGTATGAGAAGGAGAAAAGAAGCTATGAATAAAAGAAACTGAATTGGAAAATCTTTCATCTTACATAGATTGGTGATTGTTAAAAATGATTATAATAATTTAACTACTAAAAACACTTTTAACAATTTTTTTTTTTTTAAAAAAAGTTTAAAATATGCCAAAGTCAATAGTACCACATGCATGAACTATGGCATTGACCTGTATAAATATATTGAACATTACTATTGGCTGATAGTAAAGCCTACAAGCATAGGGCACATAAACAATCACATGTAGAATAATGCAAACTGAGAACATCCAAATCTTTATCATAATTAGCTTAAATTTTCTGATAACCACTAAAGTTCTGGTGTTAACATATTGCAAAAGATATGTAATCTTACATTTTATATTGGGCAAATTAACTTTTAATAAACCTATAATTAGAACCAGGAGTGAATTTCAAACTGTCCAGGATGTTGGGACAACATAGGTAAACCAAGACAATCCAAGTCAAACCAGTCCTGCACATTACTGATATATGCTTAAGGTATTAGCTGGGTTTTTTTCTAGACTACATTTGGAAACCTGGATATGTATGATAATATATACATTACTGATATGTATTTAAGGTATTACCTGGTCTTAATCTGGCTCACTAAAAGACATATTGGACACAATTTTTTAAAGAATTAAATAGGATTTTTCATGTTACTTTTATACATTTAATGGTCATATTTTTTAAACAACTTTTTAATATAATCTTGCAAGTTTAAAATTATACTGAGTATAGACTTAAAACTTTTCATTTATTTCCTTGTGAAATGATTTGTGGAGTTTGAATTAGTATTATGCATGTTGATGAAAATTTGCTGGTATATATATATATATATATGAATATATGTGATTTAATTGTCCTTAGTTGAAATTTAATTTTATTATTGACCAACAATAACAAGAACAACAAAAAAACATTAAAAATAATTATAAATTTTAAGTTTAATTTTGAAAATTTATATATATAGCAAACCAACTATTAACAATGCAATTATTTATTTTGATTTTATCTACAGATGAATTAATTATTTATATCATTCAAATACAAATTATTCCTAACTTTGCAATCAATTTTACGATTTTGTCTTCTATATAATAAAAATAAAATGTTTTTACAAATAATCTGAGTGCTTGGATTCAATTCATTATCTTTTTAATTTTTAAGAACACTACCATTAGTCACTTAATCAAGATAATTATCAATACAAACAAAAATACTGTACTCCAAGAATTTTAAATACTACTATAATTTAGATAATCACGCTTAAAATATAAAATAATTAGTTTTTTTTTTTCATATGTCATAGCATCGGCCGGGACGCGAACCCACAACCGTCTGCAACCAACTACTTGCTTGCAAGGCAGCTGCGATGACCCATCGGCTCATTTTACTGCCGTTTGACTTTTGTTTCAGTTAGAATTAAATTGCAGAAATATTTTTAAAATTGTTTAATAAAACAATACCAAACGCATTTAGATAAAGAAAATTTATATATAATTTATCTTCAAAAATGGATCTTAGGCTGTTTAACTCTGATATGTATAAACATATGTTGCATATAGAAATTTTGATTTAATAAGTTTAAATCATTGAATAATGGGTTCAAATTTACCTGAAGGCAACATTTTTTAATACTTATTTTACACCGTAGTCTTTTAATCTATTATTTTAAAATTTGATTTGATATTTTATTTTAAGTGAAAGTAAAATTCTAATTTATATTTTAAAATGCGAGTACTAAACATGATAAAAACATTATTTCTTAACAATTACATTTTTGAGGTTTTATTTTTCTGTTGCTTGCATATATTCACAAATTGACAACAGTTAAAATTCAAAAGAATAAATAATCATAATTTGTTATCTCCATTTTTATATTTTAATCTTGCATGCTGCATTAATAGACGACACATTTTGATGTGCGTTTGAATAATATTCTCTATAAAACAAAATATGACATAAACACTTCAAATATTCATAAGCAATTACAACATAGCAGGTATGGTTTCAATAAGAAATTCCATCTTATCAGCTTAACCCATTATCGGTTAAACTCATTTCAATAGAAATTAAAAAGTATTATACATAAAATCATTCTAACACTAATTTCAAAGTCTGAAAATTTTAAAAAATTATATTGACTATAAATTGCAATTAAGACAAATAATTATAATTCTATTTTCTAAATAAATATTCATTATATAATAAATGTTGGATATAAAACACAGTGCATTAACATTTTAATTATATTTTTCGTACTTTGAATAAGTATATGAAATCTAATTGTTACTGAAGTATAGCTAATAATTAGCTGGATTTAGATTGCCGGTGAAATGGAATTGCTTGTTAAAACCATTGATTACCTTGAGCCTTTCCTTATAGCTTTATGTTTTTTCTAGTAAACTGATAGCAAACATCTGTTGCATTCCATTTAAAACTTTTATTATTTACTGAAAAAAAAATCAAATCTTTGAAATACATTTCTTTATAACATTTTTTGTAATGCTTTCGGAGAGTTTGTATACTTAAATATATGATTGTTATTTCATTTTCTCTCCAAGCAATATTGTTGAATCAGAAGTCTTTAATAATAGACAAACAACACTGTTTAAGCACCTCTAATTGACAATATAAAAAAACAGAACAAATAGGATCAAATCATTTAAAATTAATCAAAATATTATTATCCTTGAGCTTTTTCAAAAATATATATACGTATTCAACCGTTCATTTTAAATTCTAGAAATTCATCATCAAATACGGTTGTTCTTTTTCTTTGAACTTTCATTATTTTAAAAAGTTTGTGTGTTTTTTTTTTTAAAATAGTATTATTAATATCTAGTATAACTTTTAAACTGAAAATAATTTTAGCAATTTAAATTACAAAAGATTTGATTTTTTAATATAAAATTTGCTTAGAATAGTAAATTAATAATTATTTTTTAATGTAAATAGTACACGCGTGTTTATACATATATACTTGTATACATATTAATATGCATTCATGTACTCGCACACACATATATATGCAACAAAATGTGTTTCTATATTTATATGATGCAGTATAGTTTATACAATGTATGATCTAGCTCCAATAAATATGGCTTCTTATTCGAAGTAGAAAAAGCTCATTAAACTAAGACAATTTAAGCAATGTCACGGCAATTTGGTCTCTAATTAGATGCCTGTAGAATACAATTTTGACAAGGTAAGAAGCAAAATAATTTTGAAACAAATCTTCAGATTTTTTTTTTAAACTCATTGTTTTGATTATTGACTTCTCATTGATTCAAAAAAAAAAAACAATCTGTACATTTATTAATTTCATTAAAGTTATTTTAATAATTTAAAAAAAATCCAATTAAACATTTGGATTACCACGACAATTTATAGATATATATTTAAAAAAGTCTATGTTTAAATTATATACAAATATTTAAAATCAATTGTAAATAGGATTTCTTATAATTTTTGATAAAAACTTTTTTTTTAAGTTGACAAAAAAAAATAATAAAAAAATGTTTGTATTATTTTCTGACTAATTCTTGACTGTCTTCGTCTTCATCAACATATCCTGGGGTATCATCATCTTTTTCATCATTTTCTTCCTCATCGCTGTTTTTTTTCTCTAAACTAACATCACCTTCTAAATTCCACGGAGCTTCTTTAAATTCTTGTTCATCTATTAAGTTGTTTTCTGCAATTAAAAAAAAAGAGAGAAAATTAAAACAGACTGGATTAAATTATAATAGTTTATTTTTACAAATTCATTAATAGTTCTACTTTTGGACAAAGAACTTAATATTTATGTACACATATAATTTTTTTAAAATAAAAGTTTTACTCTGAAAGTACTTCTTGTAGTAACAGATGGTGCTGAAATTAAGTGTTAAACACTAATGATATTTCGCTAATGTTGTTACTTAAAATAAAGATAGTTTTATATTGTATATTATTTGACAGAAGTATTATTCTCATATTAGATTATGTTTTATCCCCAATTATAACATCTGTTTTATTTATTCTTTTTGTAAACTAATTATTTATTGCACTAAACAATTTTTTTTATTTAATTAGTCTCATATTAAAATACCCCAAACATCTATATATGCAATATATGTTCTGAAAATTTGACCATGTAATCAGAATGAGTTACCCAAGAACTAGATTTTTGATACATTCAGAATGAATAAAATTTAAGGAATTGACGGGGGGGGGGGGAATCAAACTTTCCTATTTAAGAAAACTATTAAACTTTTCCTGTTCTTCTACTGCCTAAAAAAATTGTCTTTATAAAAAGTAATATATATATATACAAAAATGAATAAAATTTACAAGATGTAATTTCTAAATATTAATAATATATTTTTATCTTATTTCTTATGTTTTCACTATGTTTCAATATTCATAATCAGTATTTATTTATAAATATTTGAAAACCAGGCACTCTTCACAAACCTGGAGCTTAATTGTAAATATAGGGGATTTGAACTCAGACTTTTAAGCACCCACCAACTATCCACACTATCTCACACAATTTATATACATGACCACACAAATGTACAAAAGATACATAATCACCAATACACGTATTTCATGCTAAACCAGCACTCATCAGTTAGTCCAGATTATCATCTCCCCCCCCCCCACGTATATATATATATATATAATCACTGCTCAGTTTACATTAAGATAGCAAATCTTCACCTTTAATGGACAGGCTTCAATCTACTCCAACCTCCAACTTTTTAGCTATCCATATCATTGAAAATCCGATAATATATGTGTGGGAGATGATAATCTGGACCAACTGATGAGTGCTGGTTTAGCATGAAATACATATATTGGTGATTGTTTGTCTTTTCTACATGTGTGTGATTATATATATCATTTGCATGAGATAGTGTAGATAGTTGGTGGGTACTTGAAAGTCTGAGTTCAAATCCCCTATATTTATTTATCTATAGGTGTTTTTTTTAATTCTTGACTAATAAAAATATATATATTGAAAAATATATATATATATATGAAATAATAATATAGTTTACATTTAAAATTAATAATCACCTAATATAATAATAATAGTAATGGAAAACTTCAGAAAAGTTTAAAATTGTTAATAAAAATAATATTTAAGCATTGCTGTCGGGCCAGGTCGGTAATAATCATAGAACTACAATAAAATATATAAATAAAAATAAATATATACATTGAAATTAAATATGCCATTTACATGATAATGCAATGCACAAATCTTTCTTGTTTATTGCATTGATATTATTTGCTATAAACTATACCTCTTTATATTTTCTTTTTCATTCATATTCAGTACAACTTCAATGTTAAATCATTTTTCAGATTAGCTTTTGAATTGAAAAAAATACCATAATCATATCATACTGTAAATGCAGAAACCAATATGATTTCTTATTGTGCTGTTAGTTACTTCAAATTGAAATTTATCTACCAACCTGAACCATAACTCTATATGAAGCAACCTATAAGTATTTCAAATACCATTGTCAAAAGATATAACCAATTTTGGAGATAGTGCACACAATTGTTTACTATCAGATGTTTTGAAATGTCTTGCTTATAACAATGGGTGTTCTTAATGAATCATGTAAAAAACTGCTTAATACACATAACCAACTTTACCAGTCATCGCTTAATTTCAAATCTTGCTAATGATATGGTTTCAAAATTCAGTCATTTTACATAACCAAATCCATAAAATCAATACATAAATCCTAATTTGGCTCCTGTATTTTTCTCTTACATTTCTTGACAACAAAACTTGAAGTCTCTACTGTTCCATGATTCTCTAAAACCACCCTAAATCACTGCAATATCTCTATATGAAAGCAAGTTATTCAGCAATTATTTTTAAACTACTTGTTGTCATAAACAAGTATTAATCATTTAACAACTTTACAAGTCCTTTCTACCTTTGGAGTGTAATTAATGGAAATGATAATGGTAACTTTTAAGATAAGCATGAACCATATCCTGAACCATATAATTCTTAAAAATGATCAATGAATTTGAGCCAAAATATGATCACCCATATTTAAACTTTTCAGGCATCTTCCTCAGACCCTGCTTCTATTTTTGGAATCACAAAAAGCTCTTGTGATTTCACTAAGCTAGATTTTTTGTTTGAACTATATCTTTAAATGACTCCAATTATGTATTATTATCCAAAAGATATCAAAATAATTTTTCTACTTGTTCGAAATTTCATTAACCTTTAGAAGACTCTCAATAATTAAAAAGAATTTTATTATAACAAAAGATTTTTTATTATATTATTTACTTTATATATACAAAATTAGTAATTATAATGGCAAAATTATAGCACATTTTAATTATTTCTATTGATTTATGATTATTGTTTAATCTATAAAATAATAGCATAAAGACAGTATATATCTATATAGAAAATAAAGCACTGTACATAGACTGGAGATTAATATCTGTCATAATTAATCTTTAATTTCCAAAATGGTCTGCCCTCACTTCTTTTCGATATATATACATTCAAGGTTCATAATGGCACCTGTCTATAAAAAATTCCTCATTATAAAATGAATGCCAATCAATGTTCTTTAAAATAAACTGTTCTATGTATCAGTGTGAAAAATCATGAACTGAGTGGGGGGAGAGAGGAGAAGTAAAAGGTTGCTAGTATTAAATTGGGGTTGTATTTTTGAGTTGGTAGTGGTATCTATCCATAAGCGTTTTTAGCAATAAAGTGGCACTCTAAAAAATTAAGGTATTGTATAATAATAAAAAATTATGGATGAGATTGAATAGAATTTTTTAAGGGTTGAATTTGGTCCTCGAATCATCCGCGAATATAATCTGCATATCTTATATTAAAAATTGTATAAGTGATATATGATTTGATCATCATCATCAATCTTAATTAATTCTAATTATGCTGCCCGGATAAGGAATACTTTAAGAAAAAATTATGACAAGGGTAAATATTTAGAATATTATCTTCCCATATATGTAAAATTAAATTGCAAGACAACAGAATAGGAGGAAAATGACATGTTAACCATATAAAAAAAACCCTTATTGAGCTAACAGAGATAATGAGTGGGAATATTAGCTCACTACTGTTCATGATGAAAATTCTTTAAATAAGAATGTAGATATTAAGATGCATGTGTTTACCAACACTAAGATAGAGTAGAAGAAAAATGCATAAAGTTGAAGATAAAATTCTTAGTCTAAATTTACAGAAACCGTATGTCTTCAAACAGTAAATTACCTATTGAAGTGGAAAGACCTGTGCCAATTAGGACAATAGTTAGACTATGAACAAACAAAAAAATATTTTAAATAATATATCAATTTGGAAAATAAAAAAGGGGTCATAAACAGAAATAAATAATCAGTAAAAAATATTACATTTTTAGTATTCAGTATAGGAAATGTATTTAGATGAAAAAAATTATTAAAAACTGAATTTTTATCAGTACGAAAAATTCTGAAAAATAAATGTATTTGCAAAAAAAATATTTGTTAAAATATTAAAATTTCAATTATTGTTGGAATGAAAAAACAATAAAAAAGAGTGAGGACAGTTTTGGAAATGAGCATTATTTCATTTTTAAAGTTTCCTACTAAAAAACCGAATACATTCAAATAAAAGCTGAATTGTAAAGATATCACAAAACTTCTGAGGTAGAAATATTTAATTATATTTTGCAAAAATAAAAATATATTGATAAACAAATTCGGTGTAAAGTTCTGCTTTCTGATATTACAAATAGCTAAAGTTAAATATCTATACTAAAAACTTTTTCATTGACATCTAAGTATTTTAATTAGAAGTAAATTAATTAAGGATACATTTTATTTCGTTTTTATCTATCAAATAAATACAAAGTGTTGAAAAATATAACAGTAAACTGCAATTGGTTTCTTTGAGTCAAATTCATTCCATTTCCATGGTAGTCACAGTCAAAATGATGATGTGTATAGGGAAATAATATTTATACATGAGGTATTGGTTTTAATTATGCCTATATTGGCTAAATATCATCATCATCATCAACCATTATCAATCCACTACAGGATGAAGGTCTCTCCAAGTTCAATCCATCTTCTCCGATCTTTAGCTTCTCTTCTCCACATCACCCCTGCACACTTTCTTATGTCATCCATCCATCTAACATGTGGTCTCTTTCTGGGTCTTTTACAATCTCTTGGAATCCGGTTTCAGATTTCATTTGCCCATCTATTACCATCTCTTCTAGAAATATGTCCAGCCCAACTCCACTTCAATCTTTTAATTTTTTCAATTAGGTCAGCAACACCTGTTTGTTCTCTTACCCATACATTGTGTATTCAATCTCTTCTTGTTACTCCCAACATGCATCTCTCCATACTTCTTTGAGTGGTCTGATGTATCTGTATTGCTCTTCTATTAAGTGTCCATGTCTCAGATCCAAAAGTAAGAACTGGTTAAACACATTTATTAAAAACCTTCCTTTTCAAACACATAGGCATATTTTTTTTAGTATCAAGTTATTTTTATCAAAAGCACTCCAACCAAGTTTAATTCTATGATTAATTTCATCCATTATGTTTCCAGCTGTATTAATAATCTGACCAAGATATTTGTAACTGTTAACTTTGTCCAACTCATCATAATCAATCTTTATTTTCATATTTTGAGAAAATCGATTAAACATTACTTTAGTCTTTTTAACATTTATCTTTAGTCCTACTTTTTTACTTTCATCTGATAACTCCTGCAACATTTCCTGCAGCTTTAAAGCATTATTTGCAAAAACAACTATATTGTCTGTAAAATCTAAATGAAGTAAATATTCTTCACTTACTTTTACTTTTTTTGCTTCCCATTTTAATCCACAAAATATTTCTTGCAGCACTGCTGTAAAAGTTTTGGGGATTTGGATTCACCCTGTCTTACACCCTTCTCAATGTTGACTTTCCCAGTATCATTATGTAATCGAACAGTTGCTGTTGCATTTTTATAAATATTCTTAAAATATGACAATATCCTGGATCTATATCTTGATGATCCAATGCTTTAATCACTGAAGAAATGTTTTTAGAATCAAATGCTTTTTCATAATCTTCAAATCCAAAACATAATGGTAACTAATATTCATTTGTCCTTTCTATAACTTCCTCTTAATACCTGGATATCATCTACTGTACTAAAACCACTTTTAAATCCAGCTTGTTCTCTTGGTTGGTGGAAATCCAATGTTCTCTGTAGACGAGTTGTAATTAGCTTGCTAAAATTTTTGTGTAAAACTGATAAAAGGCTGATAGATCTGTAATTTCTAATATCTTCTTTATCATCTTTTTAAAATATTAATACTGCATTCTTCAAATTATCTGGTACATTTTTATCATTTAGACATTTGCTATATAACTTTGTTAAAAAAAATTATATTTCTTCACCTGCTTCTTTTAATATATCAATTGTAATTCCATCATTACCTGGAGCCTTTCCTTTCTTCATATAGTTAATTGCATGTCTCACTTCTTATTTAAAATTCTGGGCAATTCGGAAAATGTAATAGATATAGAAGGTACTTGTTCTTTATTACTATATAATTCTTGATAAAAGTTTTCTAACCATTTCATAATGTCATCTCTCTTTTTAGTAATAATTCCATCTTTTTTTCTCATTGCAGATATAAATTTCCTACTGTACCGGTCAGTTTCGATATCACTCTCATTTTACATCTCTTTGAAATCCTTTATCATATCTACACAGTACATAGTATTATTATTACGCACAAACTCCTTTTGTACGGCCCGCTAGCTCAAAATTACTTAAAACTTCCATCGTCACCTGTCTTTACTTTACTAATGGAACTTATATAGAAATGAATAAGCAAACTCATAAATAAATTATCTAACTAAGATAAGAATCTAAGTATGTGTGTTTAAGCCATTAAATCAGCAATACAATATCTGGGGTTAATAATAATAAAAGCAATATAGACTACAGGTTTGTTTTACAATACTGTTTAATATAATCACATAATTGGTTAACATGATAAAGCTACTTTCTTTACTAGTTTCTAATATTTGGAAAACATTATTCAACATTAATTAAATGCTTCGTTCAATATAGGCGGGGAAGATCTATGTGCCAATGAGATAGTGATCTGTAAACTATATATAACTCAGCTATTAGATGCACTAATTTATTATTAATAAAAATTAATATTTTATAAACACCAAATAATATCTTTCACAAATGAATATTTGATTTATACGTCTACAATATGGTTTTTTAATTATATAATGCTTTAACGTGAAACGACTAACCAATAAATCAATAATTAAAACATGGGTTTGTAAAATATTGCGTACGTCTAGGAATTCGCTGTTAAAAAGGGAATCGCTTTAAATCAAGCGGGTTATCAACATTAAAAGGGATAACTAAACAATAAATCACTTTGATTTTGACATACTTCACTTCGCCACGACTTAAGAGGCAACTTTAAAAGAAATATATAGATCTTGAGAACTAAAGCAGTACTGACATAGCAGGAATAAAAACATTGATAAGATTGATGCAAATTTCGCCATTATATTTGAAGAACAAAATGGTCACTCTGCGTTTTCGCAGATCGCAACCTGGAGAGAGAGCTTCCTCGGACATAAGGAGAAATGAGGTCGGGACTTTTTCACCCTTGAGCCTTACTGTCCGACTATGGGAATCCTGAAGAGTGGAAATCCGCATTAATAGCATAGCTTTCCTAAAATACATTTATTAAAATAATAGCGAGTTCATTTAACTTAGAATAATTTACATATGTCAGCAATGCCTATATTAATTGAATAGACGCTTTATTCAACGTCCATTACTTATAAAAATAATTACTCCCTTTTATTTAGAGATTTCCCAAACGCAAATTTCATTTAAAACCCTCTTTAATATCTCGTCAAAGCATATTAAAATCTATTGCGATAAATATTCATTTCCTTCTCACAAACTCGAATTAGTGCTCTAATAACAAAATAACAACACACAATATTCATTTTATTGACAGATCGCAATTATGAAGTATATGCATTATTGGATTACATTTAATAAAGTAATTCCAATTCGGTGAATAAAAATGAGCTAAACAAATACTCGTTCATTTGGGAGAGTATTAAATCGACCAATCAATCAAGGGCCGATTGGAAATATTTAAGGAAGGTTTCAATTTACCGAATTAGATTTATTGGCGCATAGATACTTAAATATTTAAATCATAAATTAATAAATAATAGGAAACCGCCATAAGAAAAGAAATATAAAATAAAAAGGCATTTTTAAGAGAAACTAGTAAAGTTGAATTAATATTATAGAGAGCGATGATAAAAGCAAAATTACAGCAGCTATATAAGTTTTACGTATCTTACAAAGAGTGTTTAGGTAGGATAGGATTGCAATATTTAATTACTGATATTACGAAAGATATTTGAGACAAGAAAAGCGAATTATATATTTTAGACAAATTCTTCTGGCGGTAATATTACCTTCCAACAAGTCCTTTCATGTGTAGGCTTCATAACTGCTTGCAAGTTCCTTTTGGAGAGTGAAATGAGGCACCTTTCCATCGATGAAATAGCTAGCTATTTTTTTTATTATTCAGCAAAGTTCATTCACCAACAGTTCTATTTATGATTTCAGGAGGCATTAGATGGTTTCACGGTAGCATACTGATGTTATTGGGAAAGGCTCGGGGAACAACAACTATGTGCCCCGACCTTAGCCTACATTTTTGCGTACATTAAATCATAAAATATACCGACATAGATTCAAACTGCAACTTGTTCACTATATAATCTGATTCTCCTCACTCCCTTTTTGGGTTTTTTTTATACTATTTTAGCCATTGCTCCAGGATATTCCATCTTTCCGTAGCTTGAGGCCTTGTTCTGTCCATTCATTTAAAATAATTTGCTCTATTGTGTTTCTAAGATACACTCTTCTGATAAATCCTTTAAGTCATTGTTACGAATCCATTTTTAGTTCGCAAATAGATTACTAAGATAAAATAAAATTAATTTAAGATAAGTCTCTTCCTTTCCATTCATAAATGACAGTAAATGCATTACCCTTTGTTTAGTGGCCTACGTGACTTTCCAGATTTATCCAAAAGAATGTGACTTTTAATCACTAAAATTTAATAGAAAATATAAAAGTAAGTTTTTAAGCAAATCTATTTAACAGACTTTACTATTAATATTTAAAATACGCATATATATGTAATATCCACACACAAAAATATGTAATAAATAAATCTTATTTTATTAAAATTAACATTATTTAAACCTTATTATAGAAATTAAAGTAAAATTAAAACGTTCATTATTGAATGAATATAACAAGGCTAAATAAAAAAAGACATGCTTAGTTTGTGTATGAATATAAAACTATCCGTCAAACAAATTTACTATTAAAAAGGCAACGATCAGGTTTGATCTCAGGTTAGTGCTAAACAAATCATGAGCTTGGATCGAGTTTGGATCCAATCGTTTCACTACCAATACCCAAATATTGATTCTTGAGACTTTTATTTTCTTCCACAACGTTTCTTGCTAGTTCACAGCCATACTTTCTTATATCATTTTGAACTCTTTTCCGCACCATTGTACAATATTCGAGATATTCAATCCTTTTTAATGCATCATTTTTGTATATCTTCATATTTCCTTCTTTTCTTCATAAATTCTCTAGTCTCAGCAGAAATTGTATTGGTCAATTGCTGCTTTTTTCTACCAGCAATCTTTGTTGCAATTTTTAAAAGTGTATCAGTTATTTTCATATTAATTTCATTCAAATCTGAATCATGTTCAAAATCTACTAATACTTGAAACCGATTTCAAAGTTCTAATTTAAATTCATTAGAATGTTTCTGAAGATTAGGAATATCAACTGTAAATATTGTTTTCCTTAATAATTTTTGTCTCTCTAGTTTTGCCTTAACGCGCGTATCTTACATCTTAGTAATCGATGATCATTTCCTGTGTTAAATTTATTAAGAACATTACAATCTTGAAATATGTATTTTCTGTTACTCAAAATATAATCCAATTCTGATGTACCTTCATTTGGATGCTTCCATGTCCATTTCCTTTTAACATTTTTCTCAAAAAAAGAATTCATAATATAAAGTTTTTCTTTTTCTGCAAACTCCACAAGTGTATGTCCTCTCTCATTTCTATTACCATAACCAAAATTACCAACACCACTGTCATCCTTTCATTTGTTTACCAATTCTAGCATTAAAGTCCCCCATAACAATTTTAAAATGTTGTTTCCACTGATCAAAAGCCTTTTGTACATCCATATAAAAATCTTCTATTACTTCATCACTATGAGAACTTGTTGGGGCATAAACCTGAATTATCTGCAATTGGTATCTGCTATTAAATTGTATAACTAATATTGCCACTCTGTCCAATACACCGTCAATCTCCTCATTGTTGTTCTTCCACTTTTTATTTATAATGAATCCTACTCCACTTGTATTTTCAATATTAGTGCCTTTATAATAGAGTACATGACCTCTTTTTAAATCATTTGTCTCTTCACCTTTTCTTCTAACTTCACAAAGTCCAATAATGTCCCATTTAATATAAGACAGTTCTTCTAATTCTTGCAATCTTTCTTCACTTGAAAGTGAACTGCAGTTGTAAGTACCTAAAAAAGAATCATCATCAAATGGAAGCCTGAGATACTTAGCACTCTACACCTTCGACCACCAACCGCTGCCTTGGTTGGTGACTTTACAGCCACCTGGGAATAAGGGCCATGATTTATTTTTGTCTGTCATAATTGTATATATGTATTGGAAAAATATGTAACATTTACACATACATTCATACTGCCTTATCAGGCAACTGAGAAGTAAGACCATGGCGTTTCTTGATCTTAAACTCAGAGGTAAAAAGCCAATAAACTCACCACGCTGGCTAATGCATGTTGGTGAGCAGCCCATCAATGTTCGTATTCTATATGAATAAACACATAGTAATAACAGCTGCAATGACAAGAAGGTATGGAGTCGACATTATAGTGTATTCAAAAAGTAATGAGTAATAGTTTCATTATGATCACATATGGAACATGTGGCATCGATTTGTATTAAACTGTTCATGCCAATAAAAAAACATCAGTGGAAACAGCTTTAATATTAATTTTATAATATTAATATAATTTATATTCTTTATTGCTTTTTACAATGCTTTTAACAACCCACTCCTTTAAAACCTACTACTGGATATTTCAATTGCACCAGCACTTTTCCTCAGAACTATAACAAACACAATACATGGTAAAAAGAAATAAAGACCATAAATGATATTAGTATTATATGGATTTGGCAATGCAATAAGAAAGATAAAGTTTATAATATTAATTTTAATGAGATGTTCCAAATATTTTAGTTATAAGAACCAATTTATGAATTTTTGATAAGTGAGTAAATATTCGGAATGAGCATTGACTCAGAATTATCTTCCAATTTGAGAATCCGAAGGTCGCCATTACTTCATCGCTATATTTAAGTTTGTTTTTAAACAAAGAAAGGAAGGTGATAATGTATTTGATCATAGATATTAGATATTTAAAACCATCTTTTATATCTGAAGACTTAGAAATATGGACTGACGTGTTTCTTTATCTTTAACTATCATTTTATATTTGTTTACACATAAGTCATCCATAAAAATCTTGACAACAGTTCTTAATCTTACTATAACATGATTTACCTTCATGACCTCTCTGGTATTGTGCTATTTAAGATTTATTGTCTACCATATAAATTTGAATTTAAGCCATTCTTAAATTTAAGCTGCAGTAGGATTTTAAAATTGGAAATTGGAAAAAAATATATAAAAGATTTTAGAACATACTTTAGTTTTAATCATAACCGTCTCTCTTGTTATTGGTAAACTCTTAATATGTAATTTCTTTATATAAGATATAAGAACCACATGATTTTCAAAATATCTTCCATTTTTAAGCACCAAAAATGATTTTCTGTGTTTTTTAAAACATAAACGACTCTTCTTCATGGCTCTTCAATGATGAAAATTTCTTTCATCAACTGTAAATCTTTTACCAGATGCATGATTTCCAATTTCTTCAGTGCACCATATAACTTTTCATTTGAATTCAGCATCTTATGTAAACTGTTTTCCCTTCATTAAAGAGTATGAGTAATAAAAAAAACTCAAAAATAAAATATGGCCATATATAATATGATTAATTTGGTCAATTTACAATGAATTCAAAATAGATAACTCACTATAAACAAAAATATTATTTAATACATCAATCTGGTTTTTTATTCCTTAATGGAACCTTTTTAAGATTTTGTTTTTACACAATCACATGACCAATTACGTTTCGACAACATCTCCCAATGACATTATTTACATTACATTAAATATAATTGTTCAAATACATACATAAAATATAATTAGTAAAATACATATATACACATAAAAATAATTTAACTTATTACAGTCCTTTCCCCTTATAATATATATATATAATTAAAAAAAAAACAATAATAATAATCCCTTCTATTTTTAAAATTGTAACTCTAAATGTTCCAATAATCTATCCCTTTCACCTCCAATTGTGCTGGACCTTTAACCATGTTTACATATTTGTTTAAATTTCCTTGAATATACAAATTCTCATAACATTTTTTCTTTGTAATTTTTAACAAACTTTTATTATCTGAATATTTTGTTTCCAATTCATTTTATGTCGAGTATCCAAAAAAGATACATATGGCTCTGATCTTATACATTTTCATTTCATTGGCCTATCATACTACTTACTTCTTTCCATGGCTGTCTTTCTTGCCTGATATATATATATGATATTGCAAAAGTCACAACTAATTTTATAAACAAACCCTACCCTACTTTTAATATTACCCATCATTGTTGAGTTATACTACTTCCATTTTCTCTAAACATTCATTATTTTCCCATCCAACCTTAATATCATCAGGTAACTTTTCGTTTATCAATGTCTTAGGTAAATGATCTGAATATGGAATTGAAACCCACTTCCTATTTTTATGTCTATGCATTACACTATCTTTTGCAATATTATTATTTCTGAAAAAAAATTAATACATTTTCTTTTACATCACATAATATTATAATCATTCTTAACTTCCAATTTCTGTTCAAATGTTTCTTTTATATTCAATGTTAACAAATCATTTCTTAACTTAAACCCTTTCAAAACTGCCATTTTCTGTGATGATGGCCCATAAGAATTTAGATCAATTCATAAAAGTGATAACAGGAAATCCCCTGAATAAACTATCAACAATCATAAAACTATGTGCATGCATAGAGTGTAAAGCAAAGACTTAATTGTTAGGGAATGGGAGATCAGAAAGAAGATATTAAAATACTTGCTTTGAATTTAAGCTGCACCTTAATATTATGACTTCAAAAATGAATAAAAATTGCAGCTTAAATTCAAAGTAATATGGTAAATGCAACTAAGTTAGCTGCATATAAAACTGTTATTTTACTTATTGTATGGATGTGATACTAGAACATTTTATTGACACAATACAGAGACATTAGGATTTTTTTTAAAAAGATTCTATAAAATTTTAAAATTTAATAAGAAGATTATAAAACCAATCAATATATTCTTCAACTTGTTGAATTTGATATTATATAGTCCACTATTATAAAATCATACCTTCATTTGATCAGGAATAAGAAATGAATGATCAACATATGTTAAGAGGTTATTATATAATAGATTTTCGTATGGTTTCAGGCAGATCCTGTTTGCTTTATAAAGACCAAATTTATTTTTGTTGTTACTTATTATATTCCGAGTCCGGAATTAATTAAAAATTGATTAAAAATCCTCAGTAAGTGAAGCTAAACAAGAAATTAAAAGCTTTTAATATATTTTGTAAAACATTCTGGTGAAATTGTTACTATATATTACTATTAGCATAGCATTCCAATTCCTTTAATTCTATATATTTAAGATACACAGTTTAGATTGACCAACAATATCTACACAGAGGCAAAAGTCCTCCTAGAGTCACACCACTCAGTGCATGCTCTTGTAATCAATGGATGCAGGAATGGTTTGTGCATATAATCTCTATCTAATGCCTACTTATCCAATATCCCCTGACTGGTTTCTAGCTTGTAGCTTTCATCAATGAGGAGCCTAGGTTGGAAATATTGGATGAGTAGGCACTAGATAGGGGATTCTCTCCACCTTCAAGGCTCTTCACTGATGAAAGTCACAAGCTAGAAGCTAATCTGGGGATATTGGATGAGATGTTACTAGATAGGAATTGTATGCACAAACCTTCTTGTATCCATTGATTACTCTGCCTTGCACTGAGTGGCACTACCGTATGGAGAGTTTGGCCTCTGTGAAAAACTGATTCTGTAAGTATAAAGAATGGTGAACATTTAATATTTCTACAGCTTGACGCCATGAGTGATCATAAGATTTATTCCCTTCCCTTCTCTCAATAAGATTGATATTTTTTTTAATTTAAATTTTTTGTGCAGTGTGCAATGGTTGATTTAATTAAGGTAAAAATACTGAAAAACTACAGTGAGCTGTATGTATATTAACTGTCAGTGAATGACATGCGGACTATGCTAATGTATCGATGATCTCATTCCATACTTAAGTTTTCAGAGGGTTAGTTTAAGTAGAGCTCCCTGGAGTTTCCGTACTTGCGCATTAATTTCATCTACATTCAAGCTATCAAATATTTGTATTTGTAATAAATAACTTAATGCTTCTTTTTTTCATTTTATTCAACAATCAACTATTTAAATTTCTTCAAAGTATATGTGTTTAGATGCATATCCTTTCCCTTAGTTAAGGCATTTGAAAATTGTTAGCGGTTAATACATTTGTACATATTGAGGAATAATTAAAACTATTTATTTCTTCACTTTTGTCTTTATTTATCAATGTCTTCTAGTGAATGAAAGGATATTGTCATATTTCTTCTATGCTTCCTTAATTGATTAACTTCTTAATATTTCTTTGATTGAAATTAATTTACCCTTATTAACTGCCTTGAGATTGATTTAGGACAACGCAACACACATATATATTAGTACTACTTAATCTAATTTCTTGCATTCACAGCCTTGATATTTTTCATTTCGAGAAGTGATTGTAATATCATACCTAGTCGAGATATAAATTTTAAATTAACGTTACAGACTAACATTATTTTAGTAAACAAAACATATATAAAAAATTCGAATTCAGACTTTCACATGACTGTCAACTTTCCAAGGGATCTCATATGATGATCAGCTGTATTGGCAATATGAGATGGCTCGGAGAGTTGAGGGTCGTGTCTGAGTTCGAGTCTCTTATGTATTACATTATATGTGCAGGTAGTGTGTGTTTGTACAGTGTATTAAACAAGAAAACGTAATGGAATTAGATAATATCTGGATACAAACATTTACTAAATAATGACTAGGAGATGGGAAGAATATGAGGCTCTTCGCATCACATATAGCTTTAGAATTGTTAATCAATTAAAAATTGATATATTAAATTTAGGAATGATATAATTTCTAGTCTGTAACCTAATAAAGAATTAGTAACAATCATTAACGTCTTTATCTAAAATAAACTGTATCCATTTTAGGAATAATATATTTTGTCATTTATATCTATTTCTACATTTTAAGAGTAAATAGCATGTTGATGTCATGTGATGCAGTAAGGAATCTCGCAGCAACAGCAAACTATAATAGTTTTATTCGGGGCACGCTATAGTTATCAATGGATGCAAGAAGGTTTGAGCATAAAATACCTATCTGCCGTCTATTCATACAATATTTCCAAACTAGTATCTAATTTACACTGGAGGGAGGGGCGCAGCTATTTTAGTAGATTGTGGAGGCATAACAAATGGTGGTCATTTGATGTTTAATTTTTAAGAATGTATTGTACAATAGAAGTTTTAAATAAATGTAAAAAAAAAACCAAACCCCTGGATAAATTTGTAAGCACGTCGGTAAGAATCTATTATTTAAAAACCATTTGCATGTGTGCATAACATTACTACACGTGTACGAATATATGTGTGGACCTAAAATCAATATAAATATATATTGAATGTAAAATTGTTATTAATCGCAAATAAAGACAACATAAAATAAATACGTAATTTTTTTATTAAATAAAAATTATCAAAAGGTTTTGAAAATGGATTCCATTTTTTAAAATATCTATTTAGAATGAAAAATCCATCTTGTGGCTGAAATAACAAACATTTGAGTAACCATGGTAACAGGTTGATTGATAGCTAAGTCAAAATCTACATCACCAGATGATGATATTAACTTATTATCATTCTATTGTAATATAAATTGCTTGTCTTCAAATCAAAACATCGTAAAATGGGTACCTCAGTGTTTTAAATCTATTCATTTTTTATTTCAAGGAATCAAGATTTATAAATCTTCTGCACTAGCCGGAATCTATAGGAATCTTCATCACAGAAAGGAAACTTTAATTACTTCAGAGGAAATTCTAGGATTTCATAGAGACCGATTTGAGTGGTTACTTCATTAGTCATTGTAAGAATTTAGATGAGATCCAAATAAATAGAACTTTTAAGCATCTCGACCTTTAGATATTTACTATATAAAATATAGTTACTTTAAAATAATCCATTCTTTTAGTTTTGTAATGACAAAAGGTGTTCCATTTCTGTCAACATATGTGTGAATATTTGTCTAAAATCGGGAAAATATCCAAGTCCGGTTTTTAGATATGTCAAAATCGGGTCAATAAGTCACATTTCAGGATAAAGAAGATTAAAAGAAGTCTATCTTTTATTACAAAGACTAACATTCTTTCTGGTATCAATTTGGTGTGAAGTACAGTTGGCATTTTAAGAGATTTCATCTCAATTGGTACTAGCAGTGGCATCGTGAAATAATTCCCATTTGATGTCACTGTTAAATATTGTTTACTTCAGCACTACGATACTCTCCAATGGGGCATCTTCACCAATATCAAATGGAAAATAAGTGCTCGATGGAATAACAAATACGCCATCGGACATATCTACCTCATAAGATGGTGGTACCCACAACAGTAGGAAAGCAATTAAAAAGGCAACGATGACAAGTACCACAAGTATAAACACAACTTGAAAGCTGTCCATGAGACTGGAGTGAAGAATGATTTTCAAAAAACTTCTTTACTCAATATTTCCAAGAAGCTGAAAAATATTGCTGCTTGAAGCCAAGCAAAAATACAGCTGTGACGTCATAATAAAAAGTCATTATTTATTATTTTATTCAATAAAATTATATATATTATTATCTTGAATAAACATTTATTTTTTATAATTATTTATTTTGAAGTTGTTAATACTTTATTGGAATTTTTTTAAAAAATATATGTATACGAAAAATTCTTTCGTTGTAGCAAGACGTTTTATTAAATAATGATACGTATGCAAATATAATAAAAAGAAAAACACACTTATTTAAATGTTATTAATACACTTAATTTTGTCAATAAACTGATTATTTATTATTATTATTTTAATCGCTTATCTATTATTTGAAGTTTAAATATTACCAACAACAAACTCTTGTAAACAAGGATAGCAATTCTAATTCCACACACACATACACACCCTCACACACAGAGAGAAAAAGAGGAATAAAATATTAGGGATGTGGTTTAAGTAATAATACAATAAATAAGTCCGCATAGCATTTTTTTAATATATATATTTGATAATTTTCATTAGTATTTGTTACATCTCATTTTGCCTTTCAATAATGAACTACTCCAGATCATGTCTTATCTTATCAGACTGAGCATCACCATCTCGAACTAATGCATGTACAAATAGATAACACATAACTAATGGCATGAACGGGACAATACGTGATGATGCCCACTGAATCCGAATATTTTCAATTAAGGATGGAAATCTGGCAATAAATAGTCAAGCTTTTTGAAATAGGCTCAGAGAATTACTGTCACGGAGCTGAAAGACAGACACCAGACACCGATGCCAGTCAAGCTGTCATAACGGCCGAAAGGGTCGCCAGGCCTACTCATAAAGCAGGCTGTTACAGAACAGCAAGAAGTGATAGAAAATCTATAAATGCACATGAAGTCCCTTCTGCCGTAGTTCACCTTAAATTTAAGGCCTATACCTCAAGAACTGTTGCCTCTGGAATGTGTCCATTGTAAATATAATGTAAATGCACAAATAATTCCGCAGCGAAATATACTTTCTTAAGGATGTCAAACTTTACTTAATTGGAAACACCATTATCGTATTATCAATTATCTATCGAATAATAGTAAAAAAGATTGTATTTTAGTAAGTTATCCTTGAGATAACCTTTGTAACATAAATTATAATTCTGCCACTCACATGAAATTTTAGTTTCAACTCAAAATAGAATATCTTTTTAGTAAGTTCATTACAGTTCATGGCTTTCTCAGGCCTAAAAAAATTGACATGAATTTATAATAATATAATACCAGGAATCGCTAATCTGCAGCTCGCGAGATGCAAACATAACGCATTTTATAATTTCAGTAGTAATATATAAATATTTACATGACTCTAAAAAAATAGAGAGAGATAGAAAAGCTATTTTTCTTGTTGCTTCTAAGATTTAGCGTTATTACAAAATAACAATTATTGGATAAGGTAATTTTTAAATTATAGAAGTTTATGAAGAATTTAAACCGTCAATTTTTTTATTTTTTAAAAAATTTCAATTTTCTTTAAAACAAATGTTCAATAGTACCACAATCTTTGAGAAGTCAATATTTTTTATCATTCTATTTTTCATCTTCTATGCCACACTTTTTTGATAGGTATGTTTAAACCAAATGCAACTGCAGATTTAGAAGGTTGTAAAATCCTGCATACTGATTCTTTCCATAATCTTGCTTTCAGTGATTTTAAAATTTTAAGAATGCACAATTTGAGCGTGCATTATTAAGCAAAGTAAATAAAGTTTATTATCTAATCATATAAAAACCATGTAGTCAATATACGAATAAAATATCTCATTATCATACTACTGTAGAAAGTCTACATATGAGTACCTTAAATTTAAATATGCTAATCACAAATAATTATTAATATATACCGCTCCCGTTAAGATTTTTTCGTGTGTTGCTGTAAAGGAAGCGTAATAGTTGCGCGTATGTTTTGTCTACTACAGAGCAGCCGAGTGTGTGCATACTGTTGGGTTTAAGTTCGTGGTTTGCAACGTATATGTATATATTGCAGCGTACCAGAATCAAGGGATGGAGAACTTTGTTCGTTTAAAATAAAAGTTAATGGATTACAAATTGATATACACGGAAGCAGAAGCGTATTTATACTCTTTATTCTTTTTTTTTTTTATTTGTTACTGATGTTTAATAAATCTATTTTGTTACTTCATATTGTACTTGAATTTTATTTAATGTTACCGATGAATTTCCAATTAGCATTGAGATAATACCCTCAGGGCATAGAAAAGATTAACTTCAAATAGAATATTTTTAATATACTATATTTGGGAAATCCGGTTTCAATTACGATTTATTGGAAGATTCTATACACAACTAATTTCCCTGCAGTACTTATATCTCTTTTGTATTCCTTTTGACTTTTTAAATGTAACAATAGAACATTGAAAACTGTGCTGAAATTTTAGCATAGAGTTATTGGTCTATTTTTAAAAATTACCAAGATATTTAAATCCATTTATATTCTAAAATTGATAATTATATGCAATGTTTCACGAGATATTTCTTCCAATATGTATACTAAATACTAATAAAATATTCATACTGGTTGCATGAAGCAGATTAAATCATTTTTCAGATTAGCTTTTGAATTGAAAAAAATACCATAATCATATCATACTGTAAATGCAGAAACCAATATGATTTCTTATTGTGCTTTTAGTTACTACAAATTGAAATTTATCTATCAACCTGAACCATAACTCTATATGAAGCAACCTATAAGTATTTCAAATACCATTGTCAAAAGATATAACCAATTTTGGAGATATTGCACACAATTGTTTACTATCAGATGTTTTGAAATGTCTTGCTTATAACAATGTGTGTTCTTAATGAATCATGTAAAAAACTGCTTAATACACATAACCAACTTTACCAGTCATCGCTTAATTTCAAATCTTGCTAATGATATGGTTTCAAAATTCAGTCATTTTACATAACCAAATCCATAAAATCAATACATAAATCATAATTTGGCTTCTGTATTTTTCTCTTACATTTCTTGACAACAAAACTTGATGTCTCTACTGTTCCATGATTCTCTAAAACCACCCTAAATCACTGCAATATCTCTATCTGAAAGCAAGTTATCCAGCAAATATTTTTAAACTACTTGTTGTCATAAACAAGTATTAATCATTTAACAACTTTACAAGTCCTTTCTACCTTTGGAGTGTAATTAATAGAAATGATAATGGTAACTTTTAAAATAAGCACGAACCATATCCTGAACCATATAATTCTTAAAAATGATCAATGAATTTGAGCCAAAATATGATCACCCATATTTAAACTTTTCAGGCATCTTCCTCAGACCCTGCTTCTATTTTTGGAATCACAAAAAGCTCTTGTGATTTCACTAAGCTAGATTTTTTGTTTGAACTATATCTTTAAATGACTCCAATTATGTATTATTATCCAAAAGATATCAAAATAATTTTTCTACTTGTTCGAAATTTCATTAACCTTTAGAAGACTCTCAATAATTAAAAAGAATTTTATTATAACAAAATATTTTTTATTATATTATTTACTTTATATATACAAAATTAGTAATTTTAATGGAATAATTATCGCACATTTTAATTATTTCTATTGATTTCTTATGATCATAGTTTAATCTATAAAATAATAGCATAAAGACAGTATATATCTATATAAAAAATAAAGCACTGTACATGGACTGGAGATTAATATCTGTCATAATTCATCTTTAATTTTCAAAATGGACTGCCCTCACCTCCTTTCGATATATATACATTCAAGGGTCATAATGACACCTGTCTATAAAAAATTTTTCATTATAACAACGAATGCCAATCAATGTTCTTTAAAATAAACTGTTCTATGCATCAGTGTGAAAAATCATGAACTGAGTGGGGGGAGAGGAGAGAAGTAAATGGTTGCTAGTGTTAAATTGGGGTTGTATTTTTGAGTTGGTTGTGGTATCTATCCGTAAGCGTTTTTGGCAATAAAGTGGCACTCTAAAAAATTAAGGTATGGTATAATAATAAAAAATTATGGATGAGATGGAATATAATTTTTTAAGGGTTGAATTTGGTCCTCGAATCATCCGCGAATATAATCTGCATATCTTATATTAAAAATTGTATAAGTGATATATGATTTGATCATCATCATCAATCTTAATTAATTCTAATTATGCTGCCTGGATAAGGAATACTTTAAGAAAAAATTATGACAAGAGTAAATATTTAGAATATTATTTAGAATATTATCTTCCCATATATGTAAAATTAAATTGCAAGACAACAGAATAGGAGGAAAATGACATGTTAACCATATAAAAAAACCCTTTATTGAGCTAACAGAGATAATGAGTGGGAATATTAGCTCACTACTGTTCATGATGAAAAATTTTTAAATAAGAATGTAGATATTAAGATGCATGTGTTTACCAACACTAAGATAGAGTAGAAGAAAAATGCATAAAGTTGAAGATAAAATTCTTAGTCTAAATTTACAGAAACCATATACGTCTTCAAACAGTAAATTACCTATTGAAGCGGAAAGACCTGTGCCAATTAGGACAATAGTTAGACTATGAACAAACAAAAAAATATTTTAAATAATATATCAATTTGGAAAATAAAAAAAGGGTCATAAACAGAAATAAATAATCAGAAAAAAATATTACATTTTTAATATTCAGTATAGGAAATGTATTTTAATGGAAAAATTTATTGACAACTGAATTTTTATCAGTACGAAGAATTCTGAAAAATAAATGTATTTGAAAAAAAAATATTTGTTAAAATATTAAAATTTCAATTATTGTTGCAAAGAAAAAACAATAAAAAACAGTGAGTGAGAACAGTTTTGGAAATGAGCATTATTTCATTTTTAAAGTTTCCTACTAAAAAACCGAATACATTCAAATAAAAGCTGAATTGTAAAGATATCACAAAACTTCTGAGGTAGAAATATTTAATTAAATTTTGCAAAAATAAAAATATATTGATAAACAAATTCGGTGTAAAGTTCTGCTTTCTGATATTACAAATATCTAAAGTTAAATATCTATACTAAAAACTTTTTCATTGATATCTAAGCATTTTAGTTAGAAGTAAATTAATTAAGGATACATTTTATTTCGTTTTTATCTATCAAATAAATACAAAGTGTTGAAAAATATAACAGTAAACTGCAATTGGTTTCTTTGAGTCAAATTCATTCCATTTCCATGGTAGTCACAGTCAAAATGATGATGTGTATAGGGAAATAATATTTAAACATGAGGTATTGGTTTTAATTATGCCTATATTGGCTTAATATCATCATCATCAACCATTATCAATACACTGCTGGATGAAGGTCTCTCCAAGTTCAATCCATCTTCTCCGATCTTTAGCTTATCTTCTCCACATCACCCCTGCACACTCTCTTATGCCATCCATCCTTATAACATGTGGTCTCTTTCTGGGTCTTTTACAATCTCTTGGAATCCAGTTTCAGATTTCATTTGCCCATCTCTTCTAGAAATATGTCCAGCCCAACTCCACTTCAGTCTTTTAATTTTTTCAATGAGGTCAGCAACACCTGTTTGTTCTCTTACCCATACATTGCATTTTTAATCTCTTCTTGTTACTCACAACATGCATCTCTCCATACTTCTTTGAGTGGTCTGATGTATCTGTATTGCTCTTCTATTAAGTGTCCATGTCTCAGATCCATAAGTAAGAACTGGTTAAACACATTTATTAAAAACCTTCCTTTTCAAACATATAGGCATATTTTTTTAGTATCAAGTTATTTCTATCAAAAGCACTCCAACCAAGTTTAATTCTATGATTAATTTAATCCATTATGTTTCCAGCTGTATTAATAATCTGACCAAGACATTTGTAACTGTTAACTTTGTCCAACTCATCATAATCAATCTTTATTTTCATATTTTGAGAAAATCGATTAAACATTACTTTAGTCTTTTTAACATTTATCTTTAGTCCTACTTTCCTACTTTCATCTGATAACTCGTGCAACATTTCCTGCAGCTTTAAAGCATTAATTGCAAAAACAACCACATGGTCTGTAAAATCTAAATGATGTAAATATTCTTCATTTACTTTCCCTTTTTTTGATTCCCATTTTAATGCACAAAATATTTCTTGCAGCACTGCTGTAAAAGTTTTGGGTATATGGAGTCAATCTGTCTTACACACTTCTCAATGTTGACATTCCCAGTATCATTATGTAATCTAATTGTTGTTGTTACATTTTTATAAATATTCTTTAAAATATGGCAATATTCTGGATCTAGACCTTGATGATCCAATGCTTTAATACCTAAAGAAATGTTTATAGAATCGACTGCCTTTTCATAATTCACAAATCCAAAACATAATGGCAACTCATATTCATTTGTTCTTTCTATAATTTCCTCTCAATACCTGGATATGATCTACTATACTAAAACCAATTTTAAATCCATCTATTTCTCTTGGTTGGTGGAAATCCAATGTTCTCTGTAGATGGGTTGTAAACTTTGTAAAAATTTTGTATCAAACTGATAAAAGGCTGATAGGTCTGTAATTTCTAATATCTTCTTTATCACCTTTTTTAAATATTAATATTAATACTGCACTCTTCCAATCATCTGGTACATCTTTATCATTTAGACATTTGGTATATAACTATCATAAACAAATTCTATTGCTTCATCTGCTTCTTTTAATATATCAATTGTAATTCAATCATTACCTGTAACCGTTCCTTTCTTCATATAGTTAATTGCATGTCTCATTTCTTTATTTAAAATTCTGGGCAATTCGGAAGATGTTATAGATATAGGAGGTACTTGTTTTTTATTAGTATATAATTCTTGATAAAAGTTTTCTACCCATTTCATGATGTCATCTCTCTTTTTAGTAATAATTTCATCTTTTTTTCTTATTACAGATATAAATTTCCTACCAATACCCAAATGTTGTTTTACATTCTTGAAACTTTTACTTTCTTCTACAGCGTGTCTTGCTAGTTCACAGCTATACTTTCTTATATCATTTTGAACTCTTTTCTGCACCATTTTACAATATTCGAGATATTCAAATCCCTTTTAATGCATGACTTTTGTATATCTTCATATTTCTTCTTTTCTTCATAAATTCTCTAGTCTCAGTAGAAATTTTATTAGTCAATTGCTGCTTTTTTCTACCAGCTATCTTTGTTGCAGTTTTTAAAAGTGTATCAGTTATTTTCATATTAATTTCATTCAAATCTGAATCATGTTAAAAATCTACTAATATTTGAAACCGATTTGTAAGTTCTAATTTAAATTCATTAGAATGTTTTTGAACAATAGAAATATCAACTGTAAATATTGTTTTCCTTAATAATTTTTGACTCTCTAGTTTTGCATTAACAAGTATCTTACATCTTGCTAATCGAAGATCACTTCCTCTGTTAAATTCATTAAGACCATTACAATCTTGAAATATGTATTTTCTGTTCGTCAAAATATAATCCAATTCTGCTGTATCTTCATTTGGATGCTTATATGTCCATTTCCTTTTAAGATTTTTCTAAAAAAAAAAGAATTCATAATATAAAGTTTTTCTTTTTCTGCAAACTCCACAAATCTATGTCCTCTCTCATTTCTATTACCGTAACCAAAATTACCAACACCACTTTCATCTTTAATTTGTTTACCAATTCTAGCATTAAAGTCTCCCATAACAATTAAAACGTTGTTTTCTCTGATCAAAAGCCTTTTGTACATCCAAATAAAAGTTTCCTATTACTTCATCACTATGAGACCTTATTGGGGCATTAACCTGAATTATCTGCATTTAATATCTGCTATTAAGTTGTATAACTAATCTTGCCACTCTGTCCGATACACTGTCAAACTCTGTATTGTTGTTCTTCCACATTTTATTTATAATGAATCCTAGTCAACTTGTATTTCCAATATTTGTGCCTTTATAATAGAGTGCATGTCCTCTTTTTAAATCATTTGTCTCTTCACCTTTTCTTCTCACTTCACAAAGTTTAATAATGTCCATTTAATATAAGACAGTTCTTCTAATTCTTGCAATTTTCCTTCACTTGAAAGTGAACTGCAGTTGTAAGTACCTAAATAAAGAGTCATCATCAAATGGAAGCCTGAGCGATACTTAGCACTCTCTGTCTTCGGCCACCAATCGCTGCCTCAGTTGGTGACTTTACAGCCTCCTGGGAATAAGGGCCATGATTTATTTTTGTCTGTCATAATTGTATATATGTATTGGAGAAATATTTAACATTTACATCTACATTAATTCTGCCTTATCAGGCAACTGACAAGTAAGACCATGGTGTTTCTTGATCTTCAACTCAGAGGTAAAAAGCCAATAACCTCAGCATGCTGGCTAATGCATGTTGGTGAGCAGCCCATCCATGTTCATGTACTATATGAATAAACACATAGTAATAACAGCTGCAATGACAAGAATGTATGGAGTGGACATTATAGTGTATTCAAAAAGTAATGAGTAATAATTTCATTATGAGCACATATAGAACATGTGGCATCGATTTGTATTAAACTGTTCTTGCCAATAAAAAAACATCAATGGAAAAAGATTTAATATTCATTTTATAATATTAATATAATTTATATTCGTTATTGCTTTTTACAATGCTTTTACCGACCCACTCTTTTAAAACCCATTACTGGATGTTTCAATTGCCCCAGCAGTTTTCCTCAGAACTATAACAAACACAATACATGGTA
Source organism: Epiperipatus broadwayi (assembly GCA_028023455.1). NCBI lineage: Eukaryota > Metazoa > Onychophora > Udeonychophora > Euonychophora > Peripatidae > Epiperipatus > Epiperipatus broadwayi. The sequence goes on along the minus strand of JAQFVV010000479.1, from coordinate 1,001 downwards.
AAAAGTAATAAAGTCCATAAATGTTATTAGTATTATATGGATTTGGCAATGCAAGAAGAAAGATACAGTTTTCAATATTAATTTCAATGAGATGTTCCAAATATTTTAGTTCTAAGAACCAATTTATAAATTTTTGATAAGTGAGGAAATATTCCGATGGAGCATTGACTCAGAATTATCTTCCAATTTGAGAAGCCGAAGGTCTCCATTACTTCATCCCAATATTTAAGTTTGTTTTTAAACAAAGAAAGTAAGGTGATAAAGTATTTGATCATAGATATTAGATATTTAAAACCATCTTTTATATCTGAAGACTTGGAAATATAGATTGACGTGTTTCTTTATCTTTAACTATCATTTTATATTTATTTACATTTAAGTCATCCATAAAAATCTTGACAACAGTTCTTAATCTTACTATATCATGATTTACCTTCATGACCTCTCTGGCATTGTGCTGTTTAAGATTTATTGTCTACAATATAAATTTGAATTTAAGCCATTCTTAAATTTAAGCTGCAGTAGGATTTTAAAATTGGAAATTGAAAAAAAATATATAAAAGATTTTAGAACATACTTTAGTTTTAATCATAACTGTCTCTCTCGTTATTGGTAAACTCTTAATATGTAATTTCTTTATATAAGATATAAGAACCACATGATTTTCAAAATATCTTCCATTTTTAGGCCCCAAAAATAATTTTGTGTTTTTTTAAACATAAACGACTTCTTCATGGCTCTTCAATGATGAAAATTTCTTTCATCAACTGTAAATCCTTTACCAGATGCACCATTTCCAATTTCTTCAGTGCACAATATAACTTTTCTTTTGAATTCAGCATCTTATGTAAACTGTTTTCCCTTCATTAATATTTTATATTTTGCTTATTATATACAATTAGTCAATTTTTATTGATCAAAATTATATATATTGTGCCCTTTTGTATGGGTCACCATTTAAGTTTTGTGCTAATTTAATAGAAAATTTTTTTAAATTTAAG